>JAANYP010000370.1:0-23617 GCA_020465985.1 Centrapalus pauciflorus
CACCCTTTTTTCAAATAACTTTTGGTCTCATGTTTACAGAACAGCGTGGGCAGGCTGAGCAGTTCGGTTTTTCCACTTTTGTCTTCGATTTGTAAACTGATCTGGTAGTCAAAACAATACATGATGACTTGGAAACACTTTCCAGTGTTTAGCCTGTTCACAAAGAAACAGGTTCTTTCACAAAGAACAGAAACACTTTAAAATTGCCAAGGCTCAAACCAGTGTAGAGCAGTCGTAGACAAGTTTATGTCCAGCCTGTTCAGCAGACAGAGCAGCTTGAACAAACTGTCTTAGTTGCAACACATGCAACATATAGAACAGCTTTAGACTGATATTGCAAATCATTTTCAGGTTTCAATAAGGCATATAACAGGCCTTAAATTCAACCTTCAAATGCATCAACAGGTTTGATTATAAAATCTCCCCCTCAGATGTAGAACAGGTTTGACTGAGGCCTTTTTGTGCCTAACAATTGTATTATATGAAACCAACCAATACTAATCATTATCAGTGTCATTTTTTATGGAAGATAATCCCTAACTAAGCACCCCCTTAATATTTGAAGCCAAACACCCTCGTAATCGCATGAGCTTACAAACTTTTTTGTTATGTGATAAGAGTCACGATTCTTAATGTGAGGGGGTAAAAACTGAATTTTAGTATGAATTTTACTTCTCTTATTTCTTTATCATATTGAGTTCTCAAAAACACATCTATTTGGTGACTTTTACTTTCTGTAATAAAAATCAAAGAGAACAAAATCCAAAAATAGACAAATTACATTATTTCTTTAAATCTGATTACTCCATTGTTGATCAATCAAGAGAGATATGAAAACCAATTGTGGTATTTTCATGTTCCTTGATCAATCAAGAGGGATAAATTGGTCGAGGCTGAGATTTATTAAAAGGGAATGAGGGTCAACATCATGGATAAAGGTGTCTGTAACAAGATTTACAACATTCAAAACGTTCATAGCATTGTTTGTAACAAAATTCATGGGATTCAACATGATTCATATGATCCGACATACTCATAGGATTCAACAAAATTCATAAATTCCAACAAGATTCATAGGTTAATTGTTAGGCACAAAAAGGCCTCAATCAAACCTGTAATATATTGTAAGGGGAGATCCTTGATCAAACATGTTTAATACACTAAGTGGAGATTGTTAGGCTATTTAATGCCTCAATCAAACCTGTGGTTATGAGGGTCTGCACCACATGGGTACCGCAGGTCGGGCGGTTAGTCCTCGGCTAGTTACGTTCTCCCAAATCAAAGGGTGGTGTTGGCCAGTTACGTACTCCAACAAGAGTTCTAACTTCAAGTATATGTGAGCATCCTCATCCAGAATATCCTCATCTTCAGAGAGTTGGAGCCAGCCATCGGGGTCTTTCCAGCTTCCTTCTGTTTGGCCAACAAAGAATTCCGAGTGTAGTAATAAGAATTTTGACTACCGGCTGTCGGCATTCTCTAGCAAAATGGTCTGGCTTTCCACAGTTGTAGCATTTCTGCTCATCTTACTTCTCAGCAGACTTCTCTGGCTTCTCATACTTATCATACTTTTTCCCACTGCATTCTCTAGTCTTTTCATACTTCTCTCTCTTGTCATACTTTCTGGATCCAGTTTTGTATTCCATCTTATTGTTTGTTGGTTTGCGATAAAATTTCTTTTGAAATGCTTTAGTTAGAAGAGTTATCTGCTTCTTCATCTCTTTTATTTCTGGGTCTGCAGACGAGTCAGTAGATTTGGATTATGAAGAACAGCTAACTACCACTCGCTTCTCCTTCTTTATCTTGTACTTATACTTCTTGTCGGCTAGGAGAGTCAATGGATCAACTATAGCTTTTTCAGCTTGCTTCTTTCCTGATATCTTCCTCAAAACAACTTTCTGATAGTTGTTTAAATTTTCAAAGACCATATGGATGTCAAACATCTCATCTATTTCCTTGGTTTGTTGAATGATCATGGTATACTTGTCCCACTCAGGATTGAGTATATTCAGAAACTTGACATTTATGTCCAAGTTAGACTTTGTAACCCAATTTCTCTTCATCTCACTGACATGATTGACAAACCTTAAGTATCTGATCTCCAACAATTCCCCTTCTCTCGCTCTGAAATTTTCAAATGTCATTAAACTGTTTCTTGCTCTGTTTGTAGCAGCTTTGTCAGATCCTCTCATCAATTTACATACCTTGTCCCAGATGGATTTGGAAGTTGTGTTGTTTGTGAGACCGATGTATATATCATTAGGGATTGAGAGAAGTAAGAATTTCCTTGCTGTAACCTCTTCAGTTCTCTCAGGGATTGGAGGATTCCCATTTGGTACTGCTGAAAAAGTGACATAAAATCTTGCTGGACCATCAGTCAGTGAGGTCAGCATCTCATTAGATAGATCATGAAAACTGATAAACTCGAGAAACATTTCCCTCCATTGAACATATTTCCCTCTGTATAGAATTGGAGGTTTGGTCTCTTAACCCATGGCAAGAGTGTCGTTTGACATGTTTAATTGTTGATACTGAACTTCCAAGATATTTTTATGGAATTATGAGTGATTTCTGATTCAACACTAAGAGGGTGTTTGGTTTTGCGTTATAAACGTGATTATTAGCTTATTACGTTACAATAACACAAATAATTAGTTTAAAGTGTTTGGATTGCATACGTTGATAAATGATTATTTGCGTTTAGCGTTTGTCCTACCACACTTTTTCATAAGTTAAAAATTGTAGCTTGTTTGCTTAATAAGTGATTATTTGGTCATTTTACAAGTAAAGACGCAAATCCAAACACTTTAAAAACTGATTATTTGATAATTATGATATCAAACAGCAGAAGCTAAACCAAACATTACATTTCCTGCAGCACTTTTTGTTACAACAATTATCTGATTATTAGTTTTCAAGACGCTACAGCACTTTTTCAAACACAAATCCAAACACCCTCTAAGAACACTGTATGAAACTAAAATTGAATGTGAACAAACTCGATTCAAGAGTATAAAAACTCGAATAAAAGAGTAAACAAACTCGGTGAATGAATGAACAAACTCGATGAATGTATGAACAAACTCGAATGAATACAGATCAAACTTGGTTGATTCCTTATGAAACTCGATAAACACTGTATCAAACTCGGTTGATACTTGAGTAAACTCGAATGACTAATGAGTCAACTCGAATGAAACTTGGTTCACTCACAAAGTGGATTTGTGAAACTCGGATGAAGAACAATAAGTCTCGATTGACTTTTGATCAAACTCGAAAATCCTACTGAACAAACTCGGATGAATGAATTTATCAAACTCAAGATACAAATGATTAAACTCGAAGGCAATTTTAATCAAACTCAAAAGAAGGTTTATCAAACTCGAAAGAAGTTTGATCAAACTCGGTCAATGTTTAAACAAACTCGGTCAAAGAGTGATCAAACTCGGTCAATTATTTCTTCAAACTCGATTAACTCTTTGATCAAACTCTAATTACTCTTTGTAAAACTCGGTTAATACTAAAAATTTAGTGTTGACCGATTTTTAAAAGAATTTGATAAACCCAAGTTTAAATTTAGTATTTTTAAAAAAAAATCCACGAATTGATCTCATATTAATATCGAAGGTGCGGTTTTCACATAGAAACACTTTTTAGAAAGAAACTTTGCCTAACATCAGATCAAACACCCAAAATTTTGACAAAATCAGTAAGAACACGAAAGTTTCAAAAAAATCAGTAAATTCCAAATTACTTTCTGTGTGATTAGAATTAAAAACTGAGACGTATCTCAAATGATTCGACTTTAAAAGCTCTACCTTCGATCCAATTTTCAAAACAAATGATCCACTGAATCAAAAACCATAATGGATTTTTTGATTTTGAAAGTTTGTGATAGAACTGTGTTTGAAACTTTCAATTTTCCGATTCAAAAATCACACAAATTTGGTTATATAAGGCTCTGATACCAATTGTTATTTCAATATCAACAATACAATTCAACAATTAAGCAATAAGAACAAAATCTGATCACAAATATGACCGAATGATTGAGATGAGAGAATTACATACACTGTTCTTGGAAATCTTGCACAGAAAACAATGTCTTTAACCTAGCCGTACAACCGTGCAAATTCGTACAATTCCGTGCAACAAAATGTACAGCTACAGTACCACTATATTTCTATTTATACAAAAACAACAATTGAGTATTTACAATATGCACCCTAAACTATTACATTCATAAACATAACATATTAAACCCAACAAAAAAAAATATAATATAATGACGTGTTGAAGTTTTTACATTTGGTGTAACATCCCTCCCAATCCCAGAAATGTCACGTCAACACAATATCATAAGTGGCAATAACGCAAAGAATCTATAACGCACATGTCATAGGATAATGCAGATTATGGATAATTAAAAACTTTATACACAACGGCTAAACACAATTCAGTACATTCGCAATCCCGGATTAACTAAACATACATCCCCAAAATATCAGATACACATACAGATTACATCATCCCAGATCAACTACCACACGCAGTTCTAAACAAAATAAAAAACTATTAAAGATCTTCAAGTCAATCTTGAATCTTTCTCGGCTGCTGCTGAGATCCCTTCTGATTCCGTGAACATGTTAGACTCGAAGACGTGAGCTATAAAGCCCGTGAGCACGCGAGGGTTAGACACTGCACATAAACAAATAACACGTAGCACGCATAGTCTCTGTCCCTGTCCCTGTCCCTATTGCCCAACACGCATCTCAGATATAAAGGCACAAGTATGAGATCTGCACAGTAACACGAGCCCTGTGGGGACCCCTCCCCGGCCGACACACCGCACATAGGAGTGAGCAGCAATAACCCTGTAGCACAGGAGCGACCCGGCTACAGGCCCTTCCGTATATATACGCCACAAGGACTGTTAGGGACAGTCAACCCACGCGATCCCTTTCGCGACTCACTGTCCGTATGGGACTCATCACGAACCCCTGGAGTAGATCTCATACATAGCACATAAAAGGATAGAAATATACCTGAGGTTCACGTCCCTGTCTCTATTTATAACACGCACAAATAATAGCGACACCACTAAATACTCGGAAGAAAGCGCGTGTTTTGGAAAAGTCTCGAGTACTCACCTGATTGATTCACCGAACTCTGAACTCCAGGATCAAACTCATCCCGCTGTCGGCTCGTCCCTGTAAACACACGGATCCCAAATATTAATCTCAATCTCGACCCATGCATATAATAATTTCACAGAATCATAAAAACCCGTAACCGGCCCGAACCCGAACGACCCCACGGAACCCGAAACTCAACCAAGACCCGACCCGAAATCCCAACCGAATCCCAAAACCCAAATAAAACTCAGCTCGACACAACCCCGACACAACCCCGAAGGAACCCGACTCGAATTCGACCCAAAACCCGTTCATGAGACCCCAACTGGAATTCCCCCGTAGGTCCTTACTCGCGCCGCGACAGCGCGGCTGAACTAAGCCCTACTCTGCGATTTCCATGGTTGTCCAGGAGTAAACAACTCCTCCCAAATCGTTTCCAACTCCAAATAAACACATAAAACAGTATGAAGTAACCCTTTATGAACCCCATAACCATCCCTTACAATTCCATAGCATACAATCATGAATTAACCCTTTAATTCAAAGCTTCTTACCTTGAACACCTCAAGAACACCAAGAAGGAGAGAAGAAGACAAGATGCAGCACTCAAGATCCTGATTTTGAAGGCTTAAGGTTGTTGGAGCTCACACAAAACACACACAACACCTTAGGGATTTCTCTCAAATGGATAAGGTAGGAAGGAAAGGCACAAACATATATACGTCTCCGTTTTAACCGGTCCCGAACCCATTAACCCGAACCCGATATCACTTTTCAATATTAATACCCATTTAACCCATTTAGTCCCGTGATCCCAAATATATAATCCATCCGCTCAAATCATAACCCGATGACACGCAAGCCTAATCCCGACACGTATGAATACACGAAACGGGATATAATATGACCAACCCAATATTAATAAAATATTTATCCACTAAAGTAATTACACGTACCAGGTTCGAAAGACGGATTTTACAAATCCTCCCCTCTTAAAGAGCATCCGTCCCAGAATCTAACTCGAACCCTGAAACAGGTGAGGATATCTCGATCGCATCTCTTACTCGGGCTCCCAGGTGGCGTTGGTACCCTTATGATGCCTCCACGGAACGAGTACCAAGGCAATCTCTTTACTACTCAGCTTCTTGATCTTTCTATCCGTAATG
Organism: Centrapalus pauciflorus; assembly: GCA_020465985.1. NCBI lineage: Eukaryota > Viridiplantae > Streptophyta > Magnoliopsida > Asterales > Asteraceae > Centrapalus > Centrapalus pauciflorus. The sequence goes on from JAANYP010000370.1 coordinate 6,299, forward strand.
GCCTCGGGCTGCTCCACATATCGCAGTTGATCATCGACTGTAATCTTGGATAGGGGCACGTACTGATCATTTGTAGCCGGACACTTCCAGAGATGACTCACGTGAAAGGTATCGTACACGCCGGCTAACTCTGGAGGCAATCGCAGTCGATAGGCTTGATCCCGGACTCTGTCAACGATCTCGAACGACCCGATATACCGCGGACTCAGCTTCCCACGACGTCTGAATCGGATGAACCCTTTCCATAGTGACACTTTCAGCAGAACCCGGTCCCCGATCCTGAACTCAAGCTCTTTCAAGCGGTGGTCAGCATAGCTCTTTTGACGGCTCTGGGCAACCCTCATATGCTCCCTAATCACAGCCACTTTGTCACTAGTCTCCTGTAACAGCTCCGGCCCGCTAATAGGTCGCTCACCGACCTCGCCCCAACACACAAGGGTCAGGCACTTGCGCCCATACAGTGCCTCAAACAGAGCCATCTTGATCGTGGCGTGATAGCTATTATTATAGGCGAACTCGACCAACGACAAATGCACGTCCCAGTTACCACTGAACCCTGGTACCTAATTCCCACTGGAAACTCTACCAAAATCGAGATGTAAACCGCATATCTCTGTCCGAAGTAATCGACATCGGAATCCCATGCCTCGATACCACCTCATTGATGTACAGTCTCGCCAACTGATCCACGGTGATAGTGTCCCGTACGGCTAAGAAATGCGCACTCTTCGTTAGTCGATCCACTATGACCCAGATCATGTCGTTCCCGCGAACCGTGCGTGGAAGTCTCACAATGAAATCCATCGTAATGTGGTACCACTTCCACTCGGGGATCCCTAACGGCTGAAGATGATCGTGCGGCTTCTGATGCTCGGCCTTGACCCTCAGGCAGGTCATACACTGCTCTACATATCGGCCCACATTCCTTTTCATTCTTGGCCACCAGTAGAAGTCACGAAGGTCACGGTACATCTTGGTACTCCCTGGATGCACGGATAGTCTCAATCGGTGCGACTCATCAAGAATCAACTGTCGCAGATTCCCAACCCTCGGGACCCATACCTTATCATGCAACAGATACAACCCACGATCGTCCCGGATTAATACATCAAGCTTCCCAGTCTGATGCTCCCGCTTCACATTATCCCCTCGCAGGCCCTCCTGCTGTGCTAATCTCAGACTGTCTGTCAACGTCGAGGTAACCTCAAGCCTCGAGGCCCTGGAAATCACAGTCTGGCCGCATGCCCTGCGGCTTAGCGCATCAGCTACCACATTAGCCCGACCCGGGTGGTACTGAATCTCACAATCGTAGTCTTTCAACAACTCAAGACTACGTCGCTGCCGCATGTTCAATACCTTCTGGCTGAACAGATACTGAAGGCTCTTATGGTCGGTATACACAATAAACCGAGATCCATACAAATAATGCCGCCATATCTTCAATGCAAACACGATGGCATCTAACTCTAAATCATGTACAGTATGGTTTTCCTCGTAAATCTTCAGCTGGCGCGAAGCATACGCAATCACTTTCCCTCGCTGCATTTGAACACAACCCAAACTCGACCCTGAAGCATCACAATAGACCACGAAGTCATCGGTACCCTCCGGCAAAGCCAACACTGGAGCCTGACACAACCGGGTGTTCAACTCTTGGAACGCGTGCTCCTGATCCTCAGACCATACAAAATGTACAGACCGCCGTGTCAATTTCGTCAACGGCAAGGCAATCCTCGAAAAGTCCTGGATAACGCACCTGTAGTACTCGGCAAGGCCCAGAAAACTGCAAATATCGGGCACTGACTTCGGAGGCTCCCAACTCATCACTGCTTTAATCTTGGCCAGATCCACTTTAATTCCCTTAGCACTGACCACATGTCCCAAAAACTGTACCTCCCGCAGCCAAAACTCACATTTGGACAGCTTCGCGTACAATTTCTCCATGCGCAGCACTGTCAAAACCTCTCGGAGGTGCTGCTCGTGGTCTCCCGCGCTCCTCGAGTAGATCGGGATGTCATCGATGAAGACGATCACGAATCTATCCAACATTGCTCTACACACCCTGTTCATCAAATCCATGAAAGCGGCGGGTGCGTTAGTCAATCCGAATGGCATCACAAGGAACTCGTAGTGCCCATAACGAGTCCAAAACGCTGTCTTCGGCACATCCTCATCCCTAACCCTCAACTGATGATACCCAGATCGTAATTCAATCTTGGAGAAGAAGCTCGACCCTTGGAGCTGATCAAACAAATCGTCGATACGTGGAAGCGGATAACGGTTCTTCATGGTCACTTTATTCAACTCCCTGTAGTCGATACACATCCGCATGCTGTCATCCTTCTTTTTCACAAACAACACCGGAGCTCCCCACGGTGACAAACTAGGACGGATGAATCCATGATCTAGCAACTCCTGCAACTGAGACATCAACTCCCGCATCTCTGTCGGTGCCAGCCTATAAGGTGTCTTCGCAATTGGCACCGCCCTAGAAACAAGATCTATACAGAACTCCACTTGGCGATCTGGCGGTAACCCAGGCAACTCCTCTGGGAATACCTCAGGAAATTCACGAATCACCATATCCTCTAAGGTCTTCTTTTCCTTCCTCACGTCAACCACATAAGCTAGGAAGGTCTCGCATCCCTTGGACACATATCGCTGAGCCCTGGCCATAGACACAATCCCAATATCTCCCTTGCGACGCTCCGCGTACACAGTAATACTCTCACTGTCAGAAATGGGTATACGGATGATCTTCTTAGCACACAGAATATCAGCCCGTCTGGCAGTCAACCAGTCCATACCCACGATCAGATCAAAGCTACTGATCTCAATCGGCAGCAAATCAATCATAAACCGATGGGAATCTACCTCTAAAACACAATCCCGATATACCCGTCCCACTAACATAGAACTCCCATCGACCCTCTCAATAATCAATGGAACAGATAGGGGATAAGAAGACACACTAAAATAAGCACAGAAGACAACAGACACATGTGAGTGATCCGCCTCGGAATCAAACAAAACACGGGCTCGAAGTCCGTTCAGAATATATGTACCCGAAACGACGTCGGTAGCATCTCCTGCCTCCTCCGCTGTCGCCTGAAATACCCGCCCTCAGCCCCTCGGAACTGAATCCTGGTGGCTAGACGATGACGGCTCAGCCCTGGACACACTCGAACTGGCCCCCTAAATTGCCGGTCCCGGCTCCGGACAGTCTCGAACCCTATGTCCCGGCCTCCCACATCGAAAGCACAATGGCTCGGGAACTGTACACACAGACGCGGCATGCCCTTGCTGACCACATCTAAAACAACGAGCCTGATCAGACAAACACTGTCCAGAATGGCGCCTGTGACACTTCGGGCACTCCCGATCCCCATAAGAACTCTCAACTCGGCTGCCGGATGCTTGGGACACTGTCCCACACTTCTCTGGCTCTGAGCCCCGGATCCCTGACTCTGGCCCTAGCTCCTCAACCTTTGATCTCGGCCTCTGTCTCTGTCACGTCTCTGTCCCTTGCCCTGAACCCGGGCCCGAAAACTGCCACTGGTCTGGACACTGATCACTGGGAGCATCCCCGGAGGACCTCCATACACTCGCTGGCTGCTCAGATGTCCCGGTGCGCTGTCTCTGGGAAGATGGCTGCTCCCTCTGCTTAAGGATCTCCCGCTCTCTCATGTGGGCCATCTCAAGGGCTCTAGAAAACGTAGGGGTATCATGCAGCCTACGAACTCCCTAATGTCGGACCGAAGACCATCAATAAATGCATCTGCCTTTCGGCTCTCTGTGTCGACATGTTGTGGCGCAAACTGTGAATACTCGTTAAAACGGTCGACATACTGCTGGACTGTCATGTTGCCCTGTTGTAAGTGCAAGAATTGGTGCTCCATCTCCCTGCGCTCATCCCGAGGAATGTATTGGAGCTCAAACACAGCTCGGAACTGCTCCCAGGTCATCGCATAAGTGGCAGACTGTGTCATCGAAGACTCAATCAATTTCCACCACTGAGATGCTCCGCCCCGCAACTGATATGCGGTATAGCCAACCATATCCCTCGGATCAACATGGGCTACCTGGAAGGCAGCCTCAATCTCACGCTCCCAGGTGATAGCCGCCCCCGGCTCGCCGTCTCCCCGGAACTGCAGTGGGGCGCCCGTCATAAAGTCTTTGAAAGAACCACCCCGCTGAGAAGACTAAGATGCACCACCTCCTGACTCAGCCCTAGTAGGATGGACAACCGGTCCCTGTTCCCGCTCTTGCTCTCTCTGCTGTCATAAAACTCAGATAAAACTTCTAACAGCTCTGAATTTTCGAATGTACTCATCACTGGTCGGCTTATCCGCGCCCGATCCCTCACCCTGGTCTGCCATACTGATCTGCACAAAACAAAACGATTAAATACAATGGATAAATCACTCAGCGTTATACACTAAGCCAGGTTGTTTAATCCACTAATATAAATCGCAAAACGATCCCCCACGGATCGGAACAAGGTCTAAGTCAAGCATCCACTAACGATACACAAGCTTCAAACCACAAGCTCTGATACCATGCTGTAACATCCCTCCCGATCCCAGAAATGCCACATCAACACAATATCATAAGTGGCAATAACGCAAAGAATCTATAACACACATGTCATAAGATAATGCAGATTATGGATAATTAAAAACTTTATACACGACGGCTAAACACAATTCAGTACATTCGCAATCCCGGATTAACTAAACATACATCCCCAAAATATTAGATACACATACTTATTACATCATCCCAGATCAACTACCACACGCAGTTCTAAACAAAGTACAGAACTATTACAGATCTTCAAATCAATCCTGAATCTATCTCGGCTGCTGCTGAGATCCCTTTTAATTCCCCGAACATGTTAGACTCGAAGACGTGAGCTATAAAGCCCGTGCACGCGAGGGTTAGACACTGCACATAAACACATAACACGTAGCACACATAGTCCCTGTCCCTGTCCCTATTTCCCAACACGCATCTCAGGTATAAAAGCACAAGTATGAGATCTGCACAGTAACACGAGCCCTGTGGGGACCCCTCCCCGGCCGACACACCGCACATAGCAGTGAGCAGCAATAACCCTGTAGCACAGGAGCGACCCGGATACAGGCCCTGCCGTATATATACGCCCCAAGGACTGTTAGGGACAGTTAGCCCGCGTGATCCCTTTTGCGACTCACTGTCCGTATGGGACTCATCACGGACCCCTGGAGTAGATCTCATATCTTATACATAGCACATAAAAGGATAGAAATATACCTGAGGTTCACGTCCCTGTCTCAAATTTATAACACGTAAAAATAATAGCGACACCGCTAAATACTCGGAAGAAAGCGCGCGTTTTGGAAAAGTCTCGAGTACTCACCTGATTGATTCACCGAACTCTGAACTCCCGGATCAAACTCGGCCCGCTGTCAGCTCGTCCCTGTAAACACACGGATCCCAAATATTAATCTCAATCTCGACCCATGCATACAATAATATCACAGAATCATAAAAACCCGTAACCGACCCGAACCCGAACGACCCCACGGAACCCGAAACTCAACCGAGACCCGACCCGAAATCCCAACCGAATCCCAAAACCCAAATAAAACTCAACTCGACACAACCCCGAAGGAACCCGACTCGAATTCGACCCAAAACCCGTTCATGAGACCCCAACCGGAATTCCCCCGCAGGTCCTTACTCGCGCCGCGACAGCGTGGCTGAACTCAGCCATACTCTGCGATTTCCATGGTTGTCCAGGAGTAAACAACTCCTCCCAAATCGTTTCCACCTCCAAATAAACACATAAAACAGTATAAACTAACCCTTTATGAACCCTATAACCATCCCTTACAATTCCATAGCATACAATCATGAATTAACCCTTTAATTCAAAGCTTCTTACCTTGAACACCTCAAGAACACCAAGAAGGAGAGAAGAAGACAAGATGCAGCACTCAAGATCCTGATTTTGAAGGCTTAAGGTTGCTGGAGCTCACACAAAACACACACAACACCTTAGGGATTTCTCTCAAATGGATAAAGGAAGGAAAGGCACAAACATATATAGGTATCCATTTTAACCGGTCCCGAACCCATTAACCCGAACCCGATATCACTTTTCAATATTAATACCCATTTAACCCATTTAATCCCGTGATCCCAAATATATAATCCATCCGCTCAAATCATAACCCAATGACACGCAAGCATAATCCCGACACGTATCAATCCACGAAACGGGATATAATAGGACCAACCCAATATTAATAAAATATTTATCCACTAAAATAATTACACGTACGAGGTCCGAAAGACGGATGTTACAAATCCTCCCCTTTTAAAGAGATTCGGTCCCGAAATCTAACTCGAACCCTGAAACAGGTGAGGATATCTCGATCGCATCTCTTACTCGAGCTCGCAGGTGGCGTTGGTACCCTTATGATGCCTCCACTAAACGAGTACCAAGGCAATCTCTTTATTCCTCGGCTTCTTGATCTTTCTATTCGTAATGGCCTCGGGCTGCTCCACATATCGAAACTGATTATCGACTGTAATCTCGGATAGGGGCACGTACTGATCATCTGTAGCCAGACACTTCCGGAGATTACTCACGTGAAAGGTATCGCACACGCCGGCTAACTGTGGAGGCAATCGCAGTCGATAGGCCTGTTTCCAAAAGACGGATGTTACATTTGGTAAAAGTATACAATCAAAATGGTTCATAGTTTTTTCATTACAAATACTTACTATAAGTTTTTTAATTCTAAATGGTTTAAAAAAATCAAAATTGAAATGGTTCGTCGCATTTTAATTTAAAATTTTAAGTTCCGAATGGTTTGTTGTTTTTTATTGAAAAAATAAAAACTGTATTGATTTTTTTATCTACGTTTAATTAAATCAGAATGTTTCTTTTGTTTGAAAAATCAAAATCACAATGGTTCACCGTTTTTTGATAAAAAAAATTAGAAACAAAATGGTTCGTCATTTTTTTGATAAAAAAGTTAATACCGAAATGGATATCGTTGTTTGAAAAAATCAAAATGGTTCATTATGTTTTATCAAAATAATTAAATTCAAAATGGTTTATCGTTTATTTGATTCAAAAAACAATATCGGAGTGATTCGTAATTTTTTTTTTCTTCGTTTAATTAAAATCGTAATGGACTTTTAAAAAATAAAAAATCAATTTGGTTAAACCATTTTAATTTTTGATTGTTTTGAACAAAAAACGCGAACCATATTGATTTTGATTTTTTTCCATTAAAAAGCGACGAACCATTCAAATTCTTGATTTTATTCAAACCATTTAGAATTAAAAAAAAAATTAGTAAGTATTTGCAATGAAAAAACTACGAACCATTTTGATTATATTCTATTTTCCATATGAGAAAAGTTTCAACACGTCATTATTTTAAATTTTTTCGAAAAGAAAAAAATCATTTCGATTTTATTATAAGGGTTCATTTCGATTTTAGATTTTCCGAATGAAAAAAGCTACAACTAGTTTTTATTTTTTATTTTTCTTAAAATAAAAAAAAAGAAATAGAGAAAGATTTGGATTCTCAATAAATAATTGAAAATAATTAAAAAAGAACAAAAAATAAAATGTTACATTTGGATAATTAAATTATAAAAAAGAAAGAAAGAAATAAATTTTAATATAAAGAAATAAAAAATAAAAAGTATGCTAATTACACAAGTGGTCCCTGAAAGTGTAAAGGACAAAAATGTTACTGAGACTAACGGCTCAAGATAACCGCCGTTAGTTTCGGAGACTAAAATGTTACGACTTTTCGATTTAGAGACTTTTGGTATAATAAAATTTTTTTAGAAACTAAAACCGTGATTCCATATAAACCAGAGGACAATTTACGTAAGTTAGTCTAAAAATTAGAGAAAATTACAGAAATGGTCCTTGTGGTTTGTGAGATATTACGGATATTGTCCCTACAGTTCATTTATTACAAATTTGGTCCCTACTTTCATAGTTTCATTACGGTTTTGGTACCTCTCTCTAACGTCGTTCCTTCCCCACCGTTAATTCATATCTCGTGCAAATATGTTGAGGGTATTATGGTCATTAACCTACTTCCTTCTCTTTTCTCCTTCCTACATTAATACCCACTGTATCAATTGAAGTTTCATTAACTTTCATTTGCTTTTTTCTTTCACATACATTAGTGTAATGGTTATTTGTCCTTCTTGTGGATCGATTGCAATTTTGAAGACTTCTTGGACTGCTAAAAATCCTGGGAGACGATTTTATTGTTGTTCAAGAACATTAAGTAGTATTCTCATTTATTGAATTCTTGAAAACATGTCATACTGGATTTCATTCTTTTGGATTTTTAGGGTTCTACATGCAGTTTCATCGGTTGGGTTGATCCACCAATGTGCATTCGAGCTATGGATATTATCCCTGGTTTGTTGAAGGCTAAGAACGAAATGGAAGAATCCGTAAAAGCAAGTGCAGATGAAGCTCATAGGTTGAAATGTCTTTTGGTTGGAAGTTGGGTCTTCTTCATACTAGTTATTGTTATGACCTAATTATGTAAGAGCTTGTAAAGGAATCTGGGATGAAATTGCCGGCACCTGATTATGTAAGGGTATTTAAGATGGTCGTTTATGCATAGTCTTTTTTTGGAATTTTTTGGAAACAGGTTATGTAAGGGTATTGCATATGTAATTGTTGGAACGTGAATGAATTGTAATTGTTGGCACCAGATTATGTAAGGGTATTGGTTATGTAATTGTTGTAAATTACAGAAATGTCACTTCCTTCTCTATTTTGCAAACTTAATGAAATGTTTGTGCCTTTTCTGTTTTGCAAAACAAGTCATAAAGATGGTGGTTTTGTCATATTCAATGTCTAATAAACATAAAACATACATATTGTACTCAAAATAATACCAAGTCATTGACACAAAATAACTCATACCAAGTCATTGTCACAAAATAAGTCATACCAAGTCATTGTCACAAAATAAGTTATACAGATGGTGGTTTTGGCATATCCAATGCCTAATAAACATGCATATTGTACTCAAAATAACACCAAGTCATAAAATAAGTCAAAATAACCCCAAGTCATTGCTTCTGAGTCCCTATCATATTGCACTAGTGCATCTTCTTCTTTCCCTTTCCAACATTGTCATTCTCACCTGTCTTTGATTTCTTATTGCTTCTGAGTCCCTCTCTGATAGTAACACCTTTCTGAATTGGTTGCTTCCTTGAATGTCTTCCAGCCTGACTTCCTTCCTCACTAGCTTTAGCCTTTTGTCCTTTCCCTTTGCTATTGCGACTTCTAATTTGTTGCCCTGTACAAGTTCTAGAGTTGTGCCCAACTTTATGACACTTGGCACAAGTCACACTTTTCCCAACCCTTATCAATTTACCTCCTTTCACCATGGGTTGGCTAATTTCATCAGCAGATTTCTTTCTCTTTTTCTTGGGCCTACCAACCTCGTTATGATGCTTGGGTGGAGTGATCTTCATAGGACAAGTTGATGGAATCCACATATGTCTGTCATACACACTTTGTTAGTATAATAGACACTGAATATTGAGGCTAAAATGTTTAAACATGTTTTTACCTGCCATTGATTGGTTGAACCTTGTAAGAGTACATTGTTTTCCATGTTTCAAGCAAATAGCATGGGTGAACCCAACTTTCTGGTATACCAACCTCTTTCCCATTCACTGACATGTTCCATATTGTAGCTACAACATGCTTACAAGGCATGCCACCCATTCAACATCTTTATCAACGTTTACATTGAAGTTCATCATGTCAACTGCCACTTCTTCTAATTCATTCTGTTCATCCACAATGAATTCACTCTCATCACATTCATTTTCATCCATTTGTTGTATTCGTTCATTCTCAATTGTCTTTCCCAATTCACTTTGTTCAAATCCAATTTCCATACTCAGAACATACTCATCCCAAAACGGGTCAAACCCATCATTCATTTCGCATGAATTATGCCTCAATTCAACATATGTATCACCCTGGCCCAAATCAGTAGGTTCATTAACCTGGCCCAAAACAATTGGTTCATTACCATCACCCAAGTCAGTAGGTTCATTAGCATGGCCCAAAACAATTGGTTCATTAGCATGGCCCAAGTCAGTGGGTTCATTACCCTCACCCAAGTCAGTGGGTTCATTACCCTCACCCGAATCAGTAGCTTCATTAGTCTGGCCCAAGTCAGATTCATCAACCCATTCAAGCATTAGTCTTTTCATGCATGAGCCACTTGCATCTTTTTTCTTAGTTTTCCTTGGGTCTACAGAAGTTTCATCAGATAATTCTTCTATTACAACCTTACTACTATGTGGAGACTTAAAATAAGTATTTAATTTGGTCTCCCACTGTTCTATATATACTTGTATAATCTTGGTTGTTCCAACATATTTGGCAAGTTCCACTACATCTTGGTCACATGCTAAAGCTCTCAAACCATAGTCTAGGTCTACATAAGGTATTTTGAAATGGTAATACATGATCCGCTCTTCATTACAACCTATTTCTTTAATCATAACATTCAACTCATGAATAGAAAATGTATCAGAATCTACTTCATCAATGTAAGTAATCTTTCCATTAACATATTTCCTACCAGGAAACTTACTAAAAACCCCATCATGAAAAAGCTTGATTGTGAATAACGTAGGATGATCTTCTGTAAAAAAAGAAATGTAAAGAAGCACAAATCAATAAATACGACCTTTAATATGTAAATATTAAATTTTTACTAAGAACAAACAACGTAATCATATGAACTTCGATTAACTCACCATACAGTATTTGCTCATCAACGTAATCATATGAACTTCGAATAAACCACATTGTAACGACTTCAACTTACTATGACAAAGATCTTCGCATCAGATGGTTGAAACCTAAAGGATTGAAAGTGAAATGGGAAGCAGATGACGAGTCTCTAATTAGGGTGTCTGGACACGTTTTCCAAAGGAGAAAAGAGAGGGAAGTAGGTTAATGACCATAATACCCTCAACATATTCGCACGAGATATGAATTAACGGTGGGGAAGGAACGGCGTTAGAGAGAGGTACCAAAATCGTGATGAAACTATGAAAGTAGGGACCAAATTCTTTAATATCCCACAAACCACAGGGACCATTTCCGTAATTTTCTCTAAAAATTATCATACCTTTGTCGTGGTATCCAACAACGATAAAGTCCTATCTTAGGCTTTTAACATGTCCTTTTATTTTTATTTTTAATTTTTTAAAAATAACTTAACCTCTAAGCTATCTGACATTGCTGACACCTATATATATATAGTTATATACATCTATACTCCCACAATTTACTTGCTTCAAACATCCAAAATCAAAACCTGCTAGAAGAAAATAGATAGAAAAAAGAAAAAAAAAGTCGGTTGATGAAAATGGAATCGGAAAATGGATTTGTGGATGATTTTTTCGGTTCGTTGCCGGAAGGTTTTGTAGCCAAGGCGTTGTCGCTCACTAGTCCTCGAGATGCTTGCCGGTTACCGGTTGTTTGTTCGGTTTTTAGGTCGGCGGCGGAATGGGACGCCGTGTGGGAAGTTTTTCTGCCGGTGGATTATCAGAAGATTGTGGCGGAGGCGGCGGAAGGCGGTGGTTGTTTGCTAAGTTTTTCTTCAAAGAAACAATTGTATCTTCGTCTTTGTGATCATCCTCTTATCATCGATGGCGGTAACAAGGTTAAATTCTTTAAATTTTTAATTATTTTTCGATCAAATATTCAAATGGGTTTGTGAAAGATTGAATTGTTTTTTACTGGTTTTTAGTTTGTACTTGATTTTTGTACTTTCTTGATGATAATTAGAGCAAAATTTCAGTCCGTTTTTAGAATTTTTTATGGCAAATTTCTAAAAAATAACAACATACTTTTTATATTTCATCATCCAATATGAAAGGTAATATCGACTAGTTTCTGCAATTTAGAAAAAAAAATAGAAAGTTAATTGTTATAATTAGAAAAAATATAAAATGTAAATCTATCGATTCTATTATATTAATAAAAAAAAATAGGTCACCTAATTATGGCTAAGTTGTTCATAAAAAATAAGAGAAATTTTGGTATGGAAAGATGGTTTGATGTTATTGTTAACATGGGTAACAAAAGTATGTTTTATTATTGATAAAACTTGATAATATATTGTCATTTTGACGTATTAACCTTTCATTTGAATATGTATAGAGATTTATGGCTTAGAATAGCAATTGAACCTTCCATTTATGAATCTTAAAAAGAGCTTTTCACTGGACAAACAAACCGGCAAGAAATGCTACATGTTGGCTGCAAGGGACTTATCGATCGTATGGGGCGACACCCCGAGATATTGGCGATGGATCTCGTTGCCCGAATCACGGTAATCTTTTGTACTAAATTTAGTGCGAAATAAATCAACATGTTCGGTTTTTTTGTTTTTTGGGTTTAGTCTCTCAGTTATCTTGTAGGGTTTTTTTTTTTACGTCTTCGTCCCTTAATGTTTTTCTTCAGAAAAATCCTCAAATTAATTTTTTTTTTCTTGAGGACTTAAAAAAATAACATCGAGGGTTGAAAATATGGTGTTTTTTTTATAATAGACTTTATTTTTTACCAATAAAGTTCTCAAGTTTTCAAAAATTAACGTATTAAGAAATACCCGATTATAATAGGTAAACTAGGTTTTGGGAAAACTAAAAAAATTCGGGTTATAATAGCTAAATTATATTTAAAAAAAAGGTACAACATTGAGCTAGCCCTGTTAAAGTGAAAAACATGTTTTTTTCATAATAAACTCCGTATGTTTAGATCTTACGTCAATCCATTTATTCGAAGATCGAATTCGTGTTTTGTAGGTTTTCGGAGGTAGCCGAGCTCATAAGTGTGTGTTGGTTTGAAGTCCATGGCAAGATTAATACTTCCATGTTGTCACCCGACACAGTATACGTTGCATTCATCGTGTTCAAATCAACGTCGCAAACTTACGGGTTCGAGTACCAGCCAGCGGAGGTTTCGATCGGCATTAGCGGGCTTGAAAGCCAGACTCGAACAGTGTTTCTCGAGACTGAAAACGAACAGCGAAGACAGTATCCGGTAGCACGACGGATGGGAATGTTTCACCGTGGTCGTTTAGGGAACCCGATCGTACGGGTCAACCCGGGTTCGAAAACCGGGCCGAAACAAAGAGAAGATGGGTGGCTTGAGATTGAGCTTGGTGAGTATTTCATCAAGAAAGGGGAAGAAGGGGAATTGAAAATGAGTATGACTGAAGTAAAAGGTGGAAATTGGAAAGGTGGAATTGTGATTCAAGGGATTGAGATTAGGCCTAAACCTTGTAAAAATTAGGCATTTTTGGGTAATGTACTTTCATTTAATTTTTATTTTAAGCAATGTACTTTCAAATTTTATGTGATATTGTGATACCTTGTAGTCAAGAAATGAATTCAATTATTAATAGGAAGGAATGTGTACCTTATGGTAACAAAGTTCTGTAATTTGCTTGTATTAAACTTTTTTTTAAAGTACATTGTCTAAATAAAAATTTGATTAAAGCATGATTATGACTTTATGTTACATTGTTATGTATAACTTACATTTTTTATGTTGTAATTGTAATGTCGATGTTGTATGAATTTAAAATTGAATTTATTATGAAAAAAATTAATATATTTTCACGGTTTTTATGTTTTCGTTCAAAATGTTATTTTTCCTCAGAAAAATCATTAAGTTAAAAGTCAACTTTGTGAAATTTGATTATTAGAGACCGTTATAAATAGTTTATCGGATTTTTAAATTCTGAAAAACCAGAATCTAATTTATAAATTTCATTAAACCACAAAAAAAATTAATTTGGGACTTTTATAAAGAATAACATGAAGTTAGAAAACGCTAAAAAAACATGAAAATATGCTAGATTTTTTTATAATAGAACTTTTAAAAATTTATTAAATGAAAAATGGAATTAAAAAAAGAAAAGTTAATTTGATTTGAAATTGATAAACGGGAAAGGATTTTATATTTATGAATTTGGAATATTATGCATATATCATTGTAAATTTTCTTATAAATATATATATGAAAGACTATTTAAATTCTTTTTATCATTTAAAAAATATGTATGTGAGGTCACGGGTTCGACTCTCATCGCAGGAAAGTTGAAATTTAGGTGGAGAAATTAAGTTCTAAAGTCCCCACTTGGAGTAAACGAATAGTTTAGGAGTAGGGGTAGGATAGTTAGCTGTTTAAAAAAAATTAAAATATGAAATAAGATTTTCTTATTTAATTTATTATTGAATGCGCAAACTACCCACTTAAACTCCAACCAAAAACACGCACGATTGCCTCCTTTTCGTCCTTATGATGTCAACCTTATTTTTCATCGCTTAATGTTTCACTTCCATCGACTGTTGTTATATCGTCTCGGTTGAATGATTGAAGTCGTATAGCAACAGTCGATTAAAGGATTTGAAAAGTCGACGATGTAGCAACAATCGATAGAGATGAAACGTCAAGCGATGGAAAATAAGGTGGACGTGAGAGGATGAAAAGGAAGAAGCCGTCTTTTTTGTTGGGGTTTAAGAGAGTAGTTTAGGTATTCATTAATAAATTGATTAAGACAATGATATTTTATATCTTTTAAATGATAAAACAAATTTAAATATATACGTGAGATTTAAAGTTTTAGAAGGACACACACACACACACACTCACACACACACACACACACACACACACACACACACACACATATATATATATATATATATATATATATATATATATATATATATATATATATATATATATATATATATATATATATATATATATATATATATATATATATATATATAGGGTCAGGTTCTATGGGGCACATGTATGCATTGTGCACTTTGGGAACCTGTATGCACCGTTAGATCTTGAATTTCAATGGTTCAGATTGTAGTGGCAAAAGATTAATTAACTTGAAAATGGATGCACGGGTGCATAGCTTCTCGTGCGCGGAAGGGCAAAATCGGAAGATGCTTGAATTCAGAAAATATTCTATCCGAATCTAAACAAACATGATGCATCTTCATCCAATTTATTGGATTCGTCCTCAAACACGATGCATCTTCATCCAATTCAATTTCAAACATGATGCATTTCGACCATATTCATCCTCGTCTTTGTTCCATCATTATGCATCACCAAAATCGTGATGCATTTCGACATTTAAACGTGTTAATTTCGTGATGCATCTCTGAAATTTAAACGTGCAATGCATTTTTAAATTAATTCTTATAATTTAACAATATATTATTAAGCATTCCCAAAATGCCCTTAATACACCCTTTGTAAACAAGCAATGCATTTTTGGTTCCCATTTGGTTCCCGATGCATATGGTGCCCCATAGAACCTCAATATATATATATATATATATATATATATATATATATATATATATATATATATATATATATATATATATATATATATATATATATATAAAGAAGTTTGTAAATATATGTTTGTAATATTTAAAGTTTACAATGATATATATGAAATTCTCCTGGTAAAAGAAGTGTGTACCTTATTGGTAAGAAAAATATGTATTTATGTGTATTAAATGGTTTTTAAAGTATGTCATTGTAACACCCTCTTCGCACATAGAAAAGCCTCGTCAATAAATAATCATAAGTGGCATTATCGCATATATCTCATAATACACATGTCATGGGTAAACTGAAATCACGATTAATTAAAACTTTAATACAACATCTTCTATACATCATGTCACATGTCTGATACAGATAATGTAGGTCCCGAGAGGTTCCCAAAGTATATAGCTTTAAGCTGTAAAGGGGGGGGGGGGGTGAATACAGCTATTTAAAAACTACACATTATTTTCTCAATGTTTGTATATATTATCAACAATTTGTTAATTACAAACAAGCTTGAATGCGGAATAGTTCAAGCTGAGATGACAGATACAACAGTATGTTTACTAGTCTAAGACAAACTCAAACTAGAATACAATGAATACACTCACTAAGAAGCACTCACTGTGTTTACAAGACTTAAGGGAACAGCTTATGTAAAACAGCTTAGACACACAGATACTGATTTACACAGAAGGCTTGCATGCATGAAAATCACACTTGCACGTTCACTCTTGGTTTCAGCACTTAGCTTTCTTCACACTTCTTTCTGTCCTTAGAAACTTCCTTTTATACTCATTCAGAGGATCTAAGAGAAACATCTTCATTGGACGGAATGAAAAAGGAGAAGTCTTGTTGAAAAGACAACATAACCTTTTCTGTATTTTTCTGAAAAGCAGACTTGTCTTCATATGTGCAGAACTTTTGTCTTTTTACTTTGTCTACTGTTGCATTGCCTTTAACTAATTTAGGAATGTCAACTTTGCGTCTTTCTTCCTTGTAAAGGCCTATTTTGATATAAGAAAAAGGTCTATCACCCTTTTTCAAATAACCATTTGTCTTCATGTTACAGTTCAGCTTGGGCAGGCTGAGCAGTTCTGTTTTCCACTTTGTCTTCGACTTTGTAAACTGATCTTGTAGTCAAAAACAATACATGATGACTTGGAAACATATTCCATAAAGTGTTTAGCCTGTTCACAAAGAACAGGTTCTGTTCACAAAGAATAGAACACTTTAAAAGTGCCCAAGCTGCTCACCAGTGTAGAGCAGCGTAGACAGTTTATGTCCAGCCTGTTCAGCAGACAGAGCAGCTTGGACAAACTGTCTTAGTTGCAACACATGCAACACATAGAACAGCTTATGACTAATATTGCAAATCATTTTCAGGCTTCAATAAGGCATATAACAGGCCTTAAATTCAACCTTCAAATGCATCAACATGTTTGATTATCAATCTCCCCCTCAGATGTAGAACAGGTTTGACTGAGGCCTTTTTGTGCCTAACAATCTCCCCCTATTTGCAATAACCAGTCTAAGCTGGTCTTATCAAAAATCATTGTATATTTTTACAGTACATTTTGCAGAATTGAAATTACAACATTACAGTAAAGTAAAAGATCAGTTTATATATACACTGATTCTTGATTACATACAACAACACATGTTTTTACAAGAGTACAACTAATGTACTAAAGTATTTTACAACTAATGTAAAAGAAAAGATTACAACTTATGTAATAATGTACAACTAATGTACAAGATGTACAACTAATGTACAAGATGTTTGGACTGTTTGAGTTGGGAGCAGATAATGGCAAGCCTGTCCAACTGATGGACAGCTCCCATTCTTCACCTACCCAGATGGCAGG
>JAANYP010000371.1:0-30072 GCA_020465985.1 Centrapalus pauciflorus
GATATCTCACAAACCGACCGGCCGATTATCGAGATTTATACGTCATCGGAAAGATCTCGAGGAGTACAACAACAATCTACGGTTGGATTTTTGATTTCGTACGAATTGAGGTAAGAATCGACCCTTTTAAGTTTGTTATTTCGGTTTTTGAAAGTTGAAATTCGAGTTTATCGATTATTGCATGAATGGAGCTAGTTTTGCTTGAAATCTTGCAAGAATATGATAGTATATGTATAATAGAATCGAAACTAGGCTTAATTCATGAAATATCAGTGATTTTTAGGCCTTGGAATGGAGGATTTAAGTCATAATGATGAACAAACTCGAAAATATTAAGAACACAGTCGAAATGCAAGAACAAACTCGATTTGGTACAAGATTCGAGTATATATTCGAGTTTAGCATGTTAATTTCGAATCTGACCATCAAATTCGAATGGGGGGGGGGTGTGGGTTCGAATCTGTCCACAAACTCGAGTGGGTTCGAGTTTACTATATGAGGCTCGAGTTTATGATCAAAGTCGAAGGTGGGTTCAAATTTAACCCATTAAATTCGAGTATAATGCCTAAAATTGAGAAATCTACTCTCTAAACTCGAGTATTTTGAATGAAACTTATAAACAACACATAAAATGACAAGAGTTATACAAAGGACAAGATATAAACTTGACATGGGTTCAAACTTAATTGTGGTTTGGAATTTGACATGAACCCGAAATGGGGGAAAATATTGCAAGAAAATACAAAACTTGGTCTTATGAAATTAAACGGTTTTTGACTCGAGGTATTGTTGCAACTAATTTAACAGGTCCCTTGTGGTGTTGTTTAACCCACAGTGGGGTATTTGGTGGATCCGGTTGAAAGCCCGAGGAGAAATAATATCGGTTAAAGTTTAATTACGCACCCACTGTGAGTACAGTAGATTTCGCATGTTTATATCTGTTTTATGTTTAGCTTTGCCTGCTGAGACCTGTTGCTTCATTTATTTGGTTGGAATTCTACTAACTTGCGTAGATTTAGATGCACATTCTTACTTGTTGCATGTCCGTTCGATTGTTGTGCATCTAGTGATGGACCGGTGGGTCGCATCGATTACTCTGATGTTACTGCACTATATGACCTGGAGCTGATTCCTCCTAGGCCCGGTAGGCAGTATGTCATCCCCGATCGTACATTTGTCTCAGATGGTATGTTTAATGCCGAGCTTTGGGCTCGAAGGGGCTGCGGCTCTGGTCCGTACTTGGTGTACGAAGAAGGGTATACGATGTTTGTCATCGGTGTTACCCTTGGGGCTTCATAAAAATTTATAAAATGCGTAATCTTTGTATTCACTAAGCCTCTGCTTATACCTCAGTTGCTCTATTTTTACAGGAAAAGGAAAGTCTACCGCCGGACCTTCTAGTTAGGTCATTTGGGAAGATTTGGAAGACTTGGTACTATTTAATCGGTAATCATGCTTTTGGACAATGTTGTAATATATTCTGGATGTTGTAATAATTCATCTGGGTGTGTAGACTTAGACTTGGTACCTTGTAGCACCGTAGGGTGTTTGACACTGTTGCACTACTTTATTTATGTATTTTAATGCTTCCGCACTTAAACTAGGTTATCAGATCATTATTGTAATTGTGTTTGATGATTTATCCTGGGTGTTTGTAAATGGTGGTTGTTGTGGCAAGGGTGTCACACGAGATGGTATCAGAGCAGTAGTTTGAGATTCAAGTGTCCGTGAGGTCTTGGTCTCAAACATTAAGTGATGATATGTAGTGGTTTAAGTAATGATCTTAACTAAGATTGGTTACGATCTAGTAATTATAAGAGATTGACTATCATACGAGACAAATGAATGGTGTCCTTAAATTAATGACATTTTACTAAACAAGTTATATGTTTATTATTTCATAACATGTCTGGAGGAGGAATGACACCTGAAGAAGCCAGAGAGATGATGCTAGCCATGATGGCTGAGCAGAACAAAATGATTCAGGATCAATTTCGGGCTCGAGATGAGGCCGATGCTAAGAGAAGAGAGGATAAGAGAAAGAACAAGGAGAAGGAAGGGGGCAACAATGAGGAACAAGATGACAATACTGGGTCATCTAACAAACCCAGAGGCTGTCGTTTTAAGGATTTCAAAGGAAACGGAGCCGTGGAATATAATGGATTGGGTGATGCCGTTGCTGCACTGGAATGGATAACGGCAACCGAACGAACATTCCGAATCAGCGACTGTGCTGAGAAGGACATGGTTCGATACGCTACCACTATGTTCACCAATGATGCGATCATGTGGTGGAACGCTATGGTGAATGCGTTGACATTGGAGAAGATTTCTGTAATGACTTGGGCTGAGTTTACGTACTTATTCACTCAGCAATACTGTCCGGTTGATGAGCGCCGAAGGTTGGAAGCGAAGTTTATGGCGCTGATGCAGGGGACTAAGACTGTGTCCCAATATGCTGTAGAATTCACGAGGCTGAGTCTGTTTGCGCCTCATCAGGTGGATACTGAAGAAAGGAAAGTGACCAGGTTCGAGGCTGGTCTGGATATTGAAATTAGGAGGGTCATGAGCAACGTTCGCTACCCTACATTTGCTGGCTTACTTGAGGCTGCCAGAAATGTAGAGTAGATTCTGATTATGTCGGGTTACTCTATTGGGTCCGCTGCTGCTTCCATCAACCCAACACAGCCGTCACCGCCGAAGCGACAACGTGAGGGAGGATACTCGGGATCTTCCCGGTCTTCACAGTACTCACCTCAGCAGTCTTATCGCCGACAGTCTGGTTCATCTGATCGTGGTTGTGCTCGTGCTTATTCCATCAACACCGAGCCGCAATATTGCAATAAGTGTCATCTGGAGCACTTTGGCAAGTGCACTAACGGACGCGCTTGCTTTTGCTGTGGGGAATTGGGTCATTTTCAGAACGATTGCCCAAGGAATGGAGATGCTTGCTATAAGTGTGGGGTGTGGGGACACTATAGTAGGAACTGTAGGAAGAATGCTCCAGCAGCTGCTGCTCCATCATCAACACGATATTCTGGAGGTTCAAGTGGTGGTTCAGTTAACCGCCGGGGTCAGTCACAAAGGGCACCGGCTCGTGCTTTTCAAATTACTGCAGAGGAGGCAAGGGAAAATCCGGAGGTGGTTACGGGTACGTTCATAGTTAACTCTTCGCCTGCAAGAGTTTTATTTGATTCTGGTGCAAATCGTTCGTTTGTTTCCACTGTATTTGCACAAAGACTTGCCATGCCACTGTCTAGATTATCTGCTGTACTTGACATAGAAACTTCTAGCAACACTCTAGTCAAGGTAGATCACGTATACCGTAATTGCACATTAGTAATTGAAGATGTAGTCTTCAATTTGGACCTGATCCCTATTGAGTTCAGTGAGTTTGACGTGATAGTCGGGATGGACTGGTTGATCGAGAATGAAGCCCATATAGTGTGTAAGAACCGAATGATAAAGATAACTACTCCGGAGGGGCGGGAGATTTGTATTTACGGGGATAGGAGAAGCGGGGATTTATGTTTGTTGACTATTGCAAAAGCTTGAAAGCTTGTTGCAAGGGGATGTGACGCTTACTTAGCATATGCGATTGATGCTAAGGTTGAGAAGAGATCTTTGGCCGATGTGCCGGTTGTTTCACAATTCCCGGATGTGTTTCCGGAAGACTTATCTGGCGTGCCGCCTGAGAGACAAGTGGAATTTAAGATTGACTTGATCCCTGGAGCTGCACCGGTAGCTCGTTCTCCTTATCGTCTTGCCCCAACCGAGATGAAAGAAATGATGACACAACTTCAAGAGTTGTTGGACAAGGGCTTCATTCGGCCGAGTTCATCGTCGTGGGGAGCTCCAGTGTTGTTTGTGAAGAAGAAAAATGGCACAATGCGCATAGATTACCGGGAGCTGAATAAGTTGACGATTAAGAACAAGTATCCACTGCCGAGGATAGATGACTTGTTTGATCAATTACATGGGGCTAGTGTGTTCTCCAAAATTGATTTGAGGTCGGGATATCATCAGTTGAAGGTACGAGAAGAGGATCTGCCTAAGACAGCATTTAGGACGAGTTATGGGCATTATGAGTTCTTGGTTATGCCTTTCGGGTTAACCAATGCCCCGGCTGTCTTTATGGACTTGATGAATAGGGTTTGTAGACCGATGTTAGACAAGTCTGTAATAGTGTTTATTGATGATATACTGGTGTATTCTAAGTCTGAGGCTGAACATGCTGAACATCTAAGGGAATCGTTAGAGTTGTTAAGGAAAGAGAAGTTGTACGCCAAATTTTCGAAGTGTGAGTTTTGGCTGCAACAGATACAGTTTCTAGGGCATGTGATTTCGGGAGCTGGAATTTTGGTAGATCCAGCTAAGGTAGAAGCGATAAAGAACTGGGAACCGCCGTGTTCAGCTACTGAAGTTAGAAGTTTTCTGGGGTTGGCAGGATACTATCGGAGGTTCATAAAGGACTTTTCTAAGATTGCAGTTCCTTTGACTGCATTAACAAAGAAGAATGCATTGTTTGTATGGGAAACTGTGCAGCAGGTTGCATTTGAGATCCTGAAGAAAACGTTAAGCGAAGCACCGATACTTGCTCTACGGAGGGCAATGAGGATTTTGTGGTTTATACGGATGCCTCGAGACTGGGGTTAGGCGCTATACTGATGCAGCGTGGAAAGGTTATAGCATATGCTTCAAGACAGTTGAAGCAGCATGAAAAGAACTACTCAACTCATGATCTTGAGTTGACAGCTGTCACTTTTGCTCTGAAGTTATGGAGACACTATCTGTACGGTACCAAGTGTCAACTCTACACGGACCATAAGAGTTTGAAGTACATTTTCAGTCAGAAGGAACTTAATATGAGACAACGTAGGTCTATGGAGCTTATTAAAGACTACGATTGTGAGATACTGTACCATCCCGGAAAGGCTAATGTAGTAGCCGATGCCTTGAGTCGCAAAGCATATGCTAAGGATTGTTGCTACATGATGACGTCCACTATGCTAAGTTCCACGATCATAGATGATGTCAAAGCTGCTCAAATGGAAGCTTTGAAAGAAGAGAATGTTAGTACTGAAGATATAAGAGTACAAATTAAAAATATGGAAAAGAGTGAATCGGGATTGAAAGGAGTATACGGGAGGATTTGGGTGCCGAAGTTGGGTGGAATGAGAAATGTGATAATAGAAGAAGCTCATCAATCGAAATTTTCTGTACATCCCGGAAGCACAAAGATGTACAACGAGCTGAAAGCAGACTTCTGGTGGCCCGGATTGAAGAAAGATATAGGCCAATACGTGGAGAGATGCAGGACTTGCCGGCTTGTGAAAGCCGAACACCAGCAACCGTATGGCAGTCTGCAACCGCTTCCCATTCCGGAGTGGATGTGGGAACATATTACGATGGACTTTGTTACGAAACTACCGAAAACTAGGCGTCAACACAATGCAGTTTGGGTAATAGTGGACAGATTGACTAAGTCGGCTCACTTTATACCAATAAGAGAAAGTTATTCGCTGGAGAAGTTAGCTCAGATTTATATGGACGAGATAGTTTCTAGGCATGGAGTGCCTAAGTCCATAGTATCGGATCGAGATAGCCGATTTACTTCAAACTTCTGGGCAGCACTGCAAGAAGGATTGGGAACAAGGATCGCTATGAGTACGACCTATCGTCCGCAAACCGATGGCCAAAGTGAACGAACAATCCTCACCTTGGAGGATATGATGAGAGCGTGTGTACTAGATCTCGGTGGCAACTGGGATAATCATCTGCCACTAATAGAGTTTTCATATAACAACAGTTATCACGCAACTATAAAGAAAGCGCCGTTTGAGGCTTTGTATGGAAGGAGATGTAGGACTCCTACATGTTGGAGAGAAACTGGTGAAACACCAATTGCTGGGCCGGCCTTGCTTCAAGAAACAAACGAGAACAGTTGATTAGGCAGAACATGAAGGTGGCCCAGGATCGTCAGAAAAGTTACTACGATAGGAGGCACAAACCAATCAATTTTGAGGTGAATGATTGGGTTTATCTGAAAGTGTCACCTATGAGAGGTGTTACACGATTTGTGAAAAGAGGAAAGTTGGCTCCGAGATTCGTCGGACCATTTAAGATAACCGAAAAAGTAGGAAATCAGTCATATCGTTTGGAATTGCCTGAAGAGATGTCGGGCATACATCCGGTGTTTCACGTTGGGAATCTCCGGAAATCGTTTAATACTGGAAATGAGGATTGGGCAGACCACACCGAGCTGCAAGTTGATGAAAGGCTCCGGTATGTTGAAGAGCCAGAGTGTGTGTTAGATATTAAGATAAAGAAGTTAAGGCGCAAAGAGATAGAATTGGTGCTTATACGATGGAAGCATCATAAGGGAGCAAATCATACATGGGAGACAAAAGCTGATATGTTAAGGAAGTATCCGCAGCTGTTTGAAGTCAAATAAAGTTCGGGGACGAAGTTGAGCATGGTGGAGCCCATGCTGTAACATCCTCGGATTTATTTTACTGTAATTCGGAGCTATTTAAGTGGAAAATTTATAAATTAAGTTGAATTATGAACAATTATTATATATTTGGGATATTTAGAAAAGTTTGTTGTTATTTTAAGAAAATTTGAACTCGGAATTATTATTACGGAATATTATGAATTATAAAAGCTATTAATGATAAATTTAAGAATAAATCAATATTTTATGGAACCGGTTAAGTTGAGGGGTGAAATGAGCAAAATGATGATAATGGGAATAAAAGGCTAAAGCCTTTCATTTTCTATAGACACACACTCTCTCTCTCTCTACACTTTCTCTCTCTAGAATTCTCTCTACTTCTCTCTACGATATCTCACAAACCGACCGGCCGATTATCGAGATTTATATGTCATCGGAAAGATCTCGAGGAGTACAATAATAATCTACTGTTGGATCTTTGATTTCGTACGAATTGAGGTATGAATCGACCCTTTTAAGTTTGTTTATTTCGGTTTTTGAAAGTTGAAATTCGAGTTTATCGATTATTGTATGAATAGAGCTAGTTTTGCTTGAAATCTTGCAAGAATATGACAGTATATGTGTAATAGAATGGAATCTAGGCATCATACATGACATATCGTTGATTTTAGGCTTTGAAATGAAGGATTTAAGTTGTAGATATGAACAAACTCGAAAATACCAAGAACACAGTCGAAATACAAGAACAAACTCGATTTTGGTACTAGATTCGAGCATGTATTCGAGTTTAACACATGGAATTCGGTTCGAATCTATCCACAAACTCGAGTGGGTTCGAGTTTACGGCATGGGATTCGAGTTTATGCTCAAAGTCGAAGGTGGGTTCGAATTTAACCCACTAAATTCGAGTTTAATGCCTAAAATTGAAAACCTACTCTCTAAACTCGAGTATTTTGAATGAAACTCATAAACAACACATAAAATGACAAGAGTTATTCAAAGGACAAGGTATGAATTTGAGATGGGTTCAAACTTAATTGTGGTTTGCATTTAGACATAGACCCGAAGTGGGGGGGGG
This sequence comes from Centrapalus pauciflorus, assembly GCA_020465985.1. Taxonomy (NCBI): domain Eukaryota; kingdom Viridiplantae; phylum Streptophyta; class Magnoliopsida; order Asterales; family Asteraceae; genus Centrapalus; species Centrapalus pauciflorus. Next base: position 7,536 of record JAANYP010000371.1, read on the forward strand.
GGGGAAATATTGCAAAATTTACAAAAACTTGGTCTTATGAATTTAAACGGTTTTTGACTCGAGGTATTGTTGCAACTAATTTAACAGGTCCCTTGTGGTGTTGTTTAACCCACAGTGGGGTACTTGGTGGATCCGGTTGGAAGCCAAAGGAGAAATAATATCGGTTAAAGTTTAATTACGCACCCACTATGAGTACAGTAGATTTCGCATGTTTATATCTGTTTTATGTTAAGCTTTGCCTGCTGAGACCTGTTGCTTCATGATTTGTTTGGAATTCTACTAACTTGCTTAGATTTAGATGCACATTCTTACTTGTTGCATGTCCGTTCGATTGTTGTGCATCTAGTGATGGACCGGTGGGTCGCATCGATTACTCTAATGTTACTGCGCTATATGACCTGGAGCTGATCCCTCTGAGGTTCTGGTAGGCAGTATGTCATCCCTGATCGTACGTTTGTCTCAGATGGTATGTTTAATGCCGAGCTTTGGGCTCGAAGGGGCTGCGGCTCTGGTCCGTACTTGGTGTACGAAGAGGGTATACGATGTTTGTCATCGGTTTTACCCTTGGGCTTCATAAAAATTTATAAAATGTGTAATCTTTGTATTCACTAAGCATCCGCTTATTCCCCAGTTGTTTATTTTTATTTTACAGGAAAAGGGAAGTCTACCGCCGGACCTTCTAGTTAGGTCGTTTGTGAAGATTTGGAAGATTTGATACTACTTAATCGGTAATTATGTTTTGAGACAATGTTGTAATATATTCTGGATGTTGTAATAACTTAATTGGGTGTGTAGTCTTAGATTTGGTACCTTGTAGCACCGTAGGGTGTTTGATACTGTTGCACTACTTTATTTATGTATTTTAATGCTTCCGCACTTAAATTAGGTTATCAAATCATTATGTAATTGTATGTTGGTGATTAATCCTGGGTGTTTTGTAATTGGTGGTTGTTATAGCGAGGGTGTCACAGGATCACAAAGGACAACTTGACTCTGGTGAACAAGTTCTTGGATATTGTAAATTTGTATGGATCTTTACTGAATGATGAGCAGTCAAGGCAACAGAAAAGAAATGCCTTGGAAATGTCTAAGAGAGGTGCTGCCTTTGTGGCCAGCGTGAGACAACCTGTTGGTCAAGTATGTGATGTGTTCACACAACCTGATCAATAGGCTGATGATGAAAGGGAAGAGATGTCTGAAGAGGAAGACTGTGAAGATCTTGCTGAACTAGATGATGAGCAAATAATTGCAATGCTTGTCAAGAAGTTCAACAAGAAGAGGTTTGGTGGAAGAATGCTGCAGAGGAACTCAAATGTCATAAAAAAGAAGGCATTTGATAAAACTAAGACTGAGTGCTTTAAATGTGGCAAGATTGGCCACATAGCTGCTGACTGTGTGTCTAAAGCTGTTGGTCAATCATCCAAACCATTCAAGACACACAGGGACGATGGCTACAGGGTTAAGTACCTTATGGCCATGGCTAAGCTGAAGAAGTTGGAAAACTCAGTGGCTTCCAACAAGCCTAAGGGACTCATGGCTGAGACATGTGATAGGGAGGAATCTGACTCATCCTCAGTTGAAGAAGATAACAACTGTCTGATGGCCAACACTTATGTCCCATCAATGATGTACAAGGTACAAATTTTTATGGCTTACAGTTCTGATGAAAAAGTAAAAATGTTTGAATATATGCTTGTTGATTTAAAAGCTGCTGTTGAGAAGCACAATGTTTTACTGTCTGAAATCTCTAAGCTTAAAACTGATCTTGACATAAAAACTAGTAAACTGGACAGCTTCCATAAGTTGGAAACTGAACTTGATGAATTAAAACACATCAATTCCATTTTATTTGAAGAAGAGAGAGAAACAAACATAAAACATGAAAAGCTTCAAAAGATTGTTGACTCTTGGTGCCAATCTGCACAAAAAGTCAGTCATGGCATCAGTCAACAGATCCCTGCACAAATCCAAGCCTATCTTGGAGAGGATCTTGACAAAGCAGCTTCTATTGTTGACATAAATAATCTAAAAAATGACTTATCAACTCTTGGTGAGCTTCCCAGCACTTTCATCCAGAAAGTGAATGGAAAGCTAGTCTCAACAAACAGGTTTGTCAGGCCTCAAAATACTGACAGCTTGTGTGAAAAATCTCCAAAAGCTGATGATGGAATGTGTTCTCCATCAAATCAGTCTTCTAAGTGCCCTGCTGGTTCACACAAGCAAAAGAAAGGAAAACAAGCTCAAGCTGTAGCTGTGGACTCTAAATCTGTTGACAAAACAGGCTCTGGGTCTAAAGCTGATGGTAAGAGACCTGTTAATCCTTTTGATGCTGATCATTTTGGGAAAAAGTTTTCAAAAGGTAAGCAGCTTGCTTTCAACAGGGGTAAGTCTCATGTTGAAAGGAAATCTGCTGGGATATCAAATAAGTTTTTAAATCATAGTGGAAAATTGGTTATAAATGAAGGTAAGTCTTTTAAAACCAAAAGCAGTGATTATGTTGATAGGCAACATCCATCACATCTCAATAAGAGCAAAGGCAAAGCAATTGCTCAACCTGAGAAATTTGGGAATAAGTTTCCCAAACCTGTGGAAGGTCAAAGTCCAATCAAACTTCCTGTATTTGATATCTGTCCTCCCAAAAAGAGAAAAGAAGATACACGCAAAGTTGTTGCCATTGTGCCTTCCACCCAAACTGTTGATTCCTCTAAAAACAATAATAAGTTTGCTAAACCTGCTAACAGAATCAACAAAAATAATTCAGAATATGTTTCTGGAGGCTCTTCTTCCAAAAAGGCTAAAAAGAGAAAATGCTACAATTATGGGAAGAAGACACATATGGCCAAAGACTATCCTGAAACTAAGGACATGAGTCCTGTTGACTCTGCTAGTTCCATCATTGCAAAAACAAGAAGTGTTGGAAGGAACATAGTTAATGAGGATGGTATCCAAGCTAATACTATCCAAATAGGAAATATTAGTGTGGATATCACTGGTCCATCAACAAAAGTTGATGAAGTAGGAGAACTCATCTCTATGATGAGTTCCCCTAGAAACAACTAATATTTTCTCATGACACTCTGCAGGACAAACAATCATCCCAGGTTTGGTACTTGGACAGTGACTGCTCAGGACATATGACAGGTTGCAGGGACCTACTGAGTGATCTCAGGCCTGAAAAAGGGCCAAAAGTCACATTAGGTGACAATGTACAGGGATCCACAGAAGGATATGGAACTCTTCAAGCTGGTGCTGCTGTATTCAAAAGGGTAGCCTATGTGTCTGGACTGAAACATAATCTTGTAAGCATAAGTCAACTGTGTGATGCTGGCTACAAGGTTAACTTTAATGAGCATCTGGGTTACATATTGGATACCCAAGGCAATGTGTGCACCACGGAAGAAAGGTGTATATGTTGTGGACATGAAATCTGCTGATCCCACAACTGAAACCTGCTTTATCTCAAGAAGTAATGCAGACCTGAACTGGTTATGGCACAAAAGGCTATCACACCTGAACTTTTTGAATATCAACAAACTCTGTAAGAAATAGTTGGTAACAAGTTTGCCTTCTATAACATTTGTTAAGGATAAACTCTGCACAGCTTGTGAGAAAGCCAGACAGAGAAAATCATCTTTTAAATCTAAGCACAATTTCTCTATTGATACTCCTCTCTTCTTAATCCACATGGACTTGTTTGGACCAGTCAGTGTCCCAAGTCTAGGAGGAAGAAGATACACTCTAATAATGGTTGATGAGTTCTCCAGGTTTACACGGGTGATCTTTCTGAAGAGGAAAGGAGAGGCTGCTAGAGAAATCATTGGATTTATCAAAAAGATGGAGGTGCTGATCTCTGCTCAACTAAAGCAGCTTAGAAGTGATCATGGTACTGAATTCAGAAACAGTACTCTTGAGGACTTCTGTGAAGAAAGAGGGATCTCACAGAACTTTTCAGCAATAAGAACTCCTCAACAAAATGGAGTTGCTGAAAGGAGAAACAGAATTCTCATTAAAGCTGCTAGAACCATGTTGTGTGTATTAGGTTTACCTTCATCATTCTAGGCTGAAGCTGTCAACACTGCCTGCTTCACCCAAAATAGATCCTTGGTGACAAGACTCCCTATGAGTTAATCAAAGGGAGAAGGCCAAACATTAGTCATTTCCATGTGTTTGGATGTCCCTGCTTCATTCTGAATCAGAGGGACCACCTAGCAAGTTTGAACCCAAAGCTGATGAAGGTGTGTTTGTTGGATATTCTTCTATCTCCAAAGCCTACAGAGTATACAACAACAAGAGAAAGGTGATAGATGAATCTATCAATGTCATCTTTGAAGAGTCTAGGAGTGCCTCCACCAAAGTTGTTCCTGAATCAGTTTCAGGAGAGTTCAGCTTTGATCATCTCATGCATTCCATGAATGAAGAAAAGGACTCAAAAGCTTCCACTACATCTAGAGTGGAACCTGTTAATCATGATGGGCATGATGATGACTATGTTGATACACCCTGTGTGAATAAGTGTACTGACATAATTAAAACATCATGTCCTGAACCAATCAATGCTGATTTTCCTGGATCCTCTGCTGATATGTTCAACAATGAAGAGTCATGCTCAACAAGTAAACAGGCTCAAGATATCAGTGTGTCTGAAAGTCTTGAGAGCTGCTCATCAAGACCTGTTGAAGATGCAAATAACTCAGGAGAATCTTCATTGAGGCAAGATCCTAAGTGGATCAGGTGTCACCCAAATGATAAAATAATTGGTGACGTCAACAAAGGGTTGCAAACAAGATGGGACAACTTAGGAAACTTTTGTATGTTTTGTAGCTTTGTGTCCCTGATGGAGACTAAGAAAGTGGATGAAGCACTGAAAGATGCCAATTGGATCACTGCCATGCAAGAAGAGCTCAATCAGTTTGAGAGAAACAAAGTATGGAAGCTGGTCCCTGTTCCTAAAGGAAAAATAATAATTGGCACCAAATGGGTTTTCAGGAACAAGATGGATGAGCAAGGTCATGTTATTTGAAACAAGGCAAGACTGGTTGCTCAAGGATACAGACAGGAAGAAGGTATTGACTATGATGAAACATTTGCTCCTGTGGCCAGGTTAGAGGCAATCCGTTTGTTTCTAGCCTATGCTGCCCACAAGAGTATGAAGGTATTTCAAATGGATGTGAAGAGTGCATTTTTGAATGGAAACCTGCAAGAAGAAGTATATGTTAAGTAGCCTCCAGGATTTGAAAATAAACATCATCCAGGTTATGTCTATAAGTTGGACAAAGCCCTCTATGGTTTAAAACAAGCCCCTAGAGCCTGGTATGACACTCTAACTGATTTCCTTATGAGCAATGGTTATTCTAGAGGTAAAGTGGATACCACACTGTTCATAAAGAAGGTGAAGTCTGATCTTATGTTGTTTCAAATTTATGTGGATGACATAAGATTTGGTTCTACTAATGAGCAATTATGCAAGAATTTTTCACTACTCATGAAATCAAAATATGAAATGAGTATGATGGGAGAACTTACTTTCTTTTTAGGATCACAGGTTAAACAAACCTCAAATGGAATTTTCATAAATCAAAGAATGTACACTTTAGATCTCTTGAAAAAGTTTAAATTTGATCAAAGTTCTCCTATCAAAACCCCAATGGCAACCAATGTAAAGTTGGATGCAGATGCCAGTGGCAAGCTGTTTCAGTTTACAGAGGCATGATTGGGAGTTTGCTATCTTTAACTGCTAGCAGACCAGATATTATGTTTGCCACCTGTTTATGTGCTAGGTTTCAAGCTGATCCTAAAGAATCACATCTAGATGCTGGAAAAGAGTCTTCAGATACCTTAAGGGTACACCAGGTTTGGGTCTTTAGTATCCTAAAGACTCAAGTCTTGAGCTAACAGGATATTCAGATTCTGATTTTGCAGGCTGCAGGCTAGACAGAAAAAACACAACAGGTGGGTGTCAACTCCTTGGTGGTGAGTTGATAACTTGGTGTAGCAAGAAGCAGAACTCAATTTCTACTTCTACTGCTGAAGCTGAGTATATTGCTGTTGGAAGCTGCTGTGGGCAGATTCTGTGGATGCAGCATCAGCTTGAAGACTATGGAATTGTATATAGGAAGATACCTATTCTGTGTGATAATACAAGTGCCATAGCCATTACCAACAATCCAGTATTTCATTTCAGAACAAAGCATATAGAGGTCAGACATCACTTCATCAGGGATCACATCCAGAAAGGTAATGTGGAGGTAAGTTTTATTTCCACAGATGAACAGCTTGCAGACATTTTCACCAAGCCTCTTGATGAAAACAAGTTTAATTATCTTGTAAGCAAGCTGGGCATGTTAAATAAAAGTGACTAAGTGTCCTAAATGTTCTAAGTTATTATATGTCTCACACTGCTCAAGTTTTTCAGAACAGCTTAGGCAGAACAGGCTATGCATGTTCTACACTTAGCCAGTTTCTAAAAACTTGAACAACTTGAGCGTTTAACAGGTTTCACAATATCAGTTTTCACCTCAAACCTGGTCTGTTGATCAAACCTCCAACCTGCTCACTCTCTCAATCTGTCTTACAAGACATTGTCTTGTAACCTGGTCAGCTATTGAACACAACATGTTCTTGCATAGCTGCACAGGTTGAATGAACAGCTTGAAGAATGAACAGCTTGTGATGAGCCTGCTCATCACAAGTTTGACCAACAGCTTAGACCATCAGTTTTAATTACCTTTCTTCACAATTAAGTTACTTAATTTCTGTATTTATTTAACTTAATTACTGCGGATAATGTGTGTTAACGTGTGTTAGTGACAAAAAAGCGTTCAAGTGGTCTGACAACCGTTCTGACATGGACAACCGTTCCCTTTTCCATTAAAGAACATTTCGAATCAACCGCCTAAACCTTTATCTCTCATACCCACTCACATTCAAATACTATAAATACCCTTGTACTGTTTCATCTTCGTCTTCCTTACTACCACCATAACTTCCAAAGAACCCTAAACTCAACTAAGTATCCTGTGCTCATATCTCTACTAATTTAACCGTGGCTCACCAAAACAACCCCTTTCTCCCAGTATTCATTGGTAAGGACGTACAGAAACATCCTTCTGTTACCACGATGCTAACACTGAAACCCACAAACTACATAGCAAACCTAACCATTCCCAAAAACTATCTGGGGAAAGGTTATGAAAATATGGTGGAGTTTCAAAAGGTTCACTCTCTGCACTACGCCATGACTGCTTCTCCTGGTGTCCTGTACCAGGAAATGGGCTATCTCAAATGCTACATCAGGTGGATGTCATGACCAAATTAAGTAAGATTCTTTCACGTGGATTGCCTTTGTCTTTTTCCATTGTTTAATCTGTCTACAATTTAAGAATGTACTGTTTAAAGACTCAATAGGCATTCTGTGAGATTTGCAAACAATCTGTCCACAATTAAAGAATGTACTGTTCAAGCTAATTTGTTAAAGACTAAAGTCACTGCAATTGAATATGTTAATTTGTTATTCTGGTTTGTTATGGTGACATCGTGTTAACCTTTAAACAAACATTTATATATTTGGTCTTTTCTAAGGATTTTAGACTTGTTACAAAAAGTATCGTTAAAATTGGACGTCAAACGAAAGTTTATTGCTATTTTATGCAAAGAATTGTAGTTTAACGAGTAAAAATATAAATTTACTATGGGAAGTGTAATATTTTTATAGAATTACTGTTTTTAGAAGATTTTTAAGCTGTTGTGAAAGTTTCATCAAAAACCAACTTAATTTGAAAGTTTGTTGCCATATTATGCAGTTCCAGGAAAGTTGATTGCAATTTTGGGCAGATTTTTTGTGAAAAGTGATGGACAGAAGGAGAGTTGTGCATGATGCGTCAGTTTCGTATGAGAGAAATTACAAGAAGAGGAACTGAATATGAATTCCCAAGATTGTAATTTACTTTTTTGTTGTATCGCTTATACATTTGATGATACTTATTTTGGTTGTAGACGTTTATATACTTGAAATATTTTTTGATCGATATGTTATGAAATGATATTATTTTTGTTAAATTGAATTGTAAGTAGAAAAACTATCACGAAGCAATTAAATAAATATTTGTATTTGCATTAAATTTAAAAAATAATTAATGTGTTTCTTTTGTCTAGAAAATATTGCATTTATGTAATTTAAAACAATAATAAAGTGTTGCAATAGATTGATAATGGTGTTGCATTTACATAATGACAACATTTGATAAGTGTTGCATTTGATAAGTAAAGTGTTGCTATAAGTTGGTAACAATAAATTAAAAGTGTTGCTTTAGAGTATAAAAAGCTTTCCTTTTTAAAAAATGTTGCATTTATAAAATAATGGCAACACATTAAAAAGTGTTGCTTTAGAATACAAAAAAATGTTGCATTTAAAAAGTGTTGCATTTATAAAATAATGGCAACACTTTGGAAAAGTGTTGCATTATCTAATGAAAGTGTCGCTTTAGACCTAAGGCGATGTTGGCTAAAGTGGCACTACATAAAGTGTCGCATTAGGCCTATAGCTACACTTTTAAGGCCTAACACAACACTTTTCCCATGTTGCTTTAGATTCATTTTGTTGTAGTGAAAATCTGCTCCATTAGGGTCTGAAGAGTTGCAGTTTGCTATTGTTGGGCAGCCACTGTCTAATCTATATGTGCATTATGCTGATCTAAATAAGCGTTATGCTATTGTAGCTCTTGGACTGCCCTTGTAAGTTGTAGTATTTGGACTAATTGGGCGTCAACTTGAGCTTTTAGTTGACAAATGCTTTGGGTGTCGGTTGGTGTTGATGTGGATGGAGTGGTTGTGGTGGTTTCTGGTGGAATTGCGGTTGATGTGGAAGGCCTTTGCCCTTTGGTGCCTTGCGACCAACGCCTCTTCATCTGGCACAAAATCCTCATCTGCCTCATCTTCATCTCGGAGATTGAATGATTGCAATTGTTCAAATTGAGGTTGCACAAAAACCCTGGAACCGTAGCGGCCAAGATTAGTTGTAGGGTTTTCTTCTTCCCCCTGACATCACTAGCAGTATCGGAATCTGTCTCCGACTCTGTCTTCACAGCCACAGTAGCATCTTCCGGCTGATAATTCTCAATATCATCAAAAATATCTCATGGGGCTTCTGGAGGTTGAAGAATATCTTGAATCAGCTCCTCAGCAGTAGATTCCTGAGCTGCTCCCCCTTGGGCAAAAATGTCTTCTAACGTCTCTTGAATTAGATCAGCTTGTGCTACCGTTGTAGTAGCCACAGGTGCCGGTGCTGAACTAGGCGGACGCTGAATCGTAGCAGCTGCTTCTTGTTGTGCCACTGCTTGGCCTTGTGGCTCGTTCTGTATCCAGTTATCTCCAGCTGGAGCAACAAAATCTGGATCAATCAGTGCTCCAAACAGTGGAGTCATTTGCGGGTGAACATTTTCTGCCTGTCTTTGACTATGACTCAAGCAGTTAGCAAATATCCGTTTGTCTGTTCTAGCTACAACAACCACCTCAGGAGAAGGTGACAAATTCTTCAGGTAGTGGCGGAGAATCATCATGAGAAACCTCGGGTACATCAGAAATCGCTCCCGACTCGACCCTATTATTTGATGCACAAACTCAGCATAAAAGAAGCTCGAAAAACTATAAGGCTCATTATAAACGAGCGAGACCATCCTGACTGAAGTTTGGATGTCATCGAATCAAAACCAGCCTTCTTAGGTGCTAAACACACCAGCAGTACATGCATCAGGAACCTCCACTGTCCTATCAAACCGCTCTTAACATACGATGCCTTATTCAAATCTTGTCCTATCAAACCGCTCTGTAGGTCCCGAGAGGTTCCCAAAGTATATAGTTATAAGCTGTAGAGGGGGGGGGGGTGAATACAGCAATTCAAAAAACTACACACTCTTTTCTCAATGTTTGTATGTATTATCAACAATTTGTTAATTACAAACAAGCTTGAATGCGGAATAGTTCAAGCTGAGATGACAGATACAACAGTATGTTCACTAGTCTAAGACAAACTCAAACTAGAATACAATGAATACACTCACTAAGAAGCACTCACTGTGTTTAAAAGACTTAAGGGAACAGCTTATGTAAAACAGCTTAGACACACAGATGCTGGTTTACACAGAAGGCTTGCATGCATGAAAATCACACTTGCACGTTCACTCTTGGTTTCAGCACTTAGCTTTCTTCACACTTCTTTCTGACCTTAGAAGCTTCCTTTTATACTCACTTAGAGGATCTAAGAGAAACAACTTCATTGGACGGAATGAAAAAGGAGAAGTCTTGTTGAAAAGACAACATAACCTTTTCTGCACTTATTCTGAAAAGCAGACTTGTCTTCACATGTGCAGAACTTTTGTCTTTTACTTTGTTCTACTGTTGCATTGCCTTTTAACATATTTAGGCATGTCAACTTTGTGTCTTTCTTCCTTTGTATAAGGCCTATTTTGCGATATACGAAAAAGGTTCGTCACCCTTTTTCAAATAACCTTTGTCTTTCATGTTACAGAACAGCGTGGCGCAGGCGGCTGCGCAGTTCTGTTTTCCACTTTGTCTTCGACTTTGTAAACTGATCTTGTAGTAAAAAACAATACATGATGACTTGGAAACATATTCCATAAAGTGTTTAGCCTGTTCACAAAGAACAGGTTCTGTTCACAAAGAAAAGAACACTTTAAAATTGCCCAAGCTGCTCAACAGTGTAGAGCAGCGTAGACAGTTTATGTCCAGCCTGTTCAGCAGACAGAGCAGCTTGGACAAACTGTCTTAGTTGCAACACATGCAACATATAGAACAGCTTTAGACTGATATTGCAAAACATTTTTAGGTTTCAATAAGGCATATAACAGGCCTTAAATTCAACCTTCAAATGCATCAACAGGTTTGATTATAAATCTCCCCCTCAGATGTAGAACAGGTTTGACTGAGGCCTTTTTGTGCCTAACAATATATATATCATGTTGCTTTATATATAAACCTTTCATCATAAATTCATGGGTATGGTAATTATAAAATGTCATTTATTTGTGATAATAAATATCCGGATTCGGACCAACCGGATCAGGCACCCGGATTCGGACCGAAATGATTAACCTGAATTAGGACCCACCGAACTGACCATCCGAATTTGCCATTTATCCGAAGCAGGCATCCGAATTTGGGACCAAAATAGACCATCCGAACTCGGGTCATCCGAGTTCGGACCACCTTCCATCTGAAATGAGTAATCCGAATTGGGACTATCCAGAACATAGGATCCGAATTAGCACTTTATCCGAAATTAGACACCACATCCGAATTCGGGTCCAACCGAATTCGGATCCAATGTCTCATAATTTTCCAGAATAAAATGTTCTTGGTGTTCATCTTTTTATACTTACGGATTTTCACTAAAATTTCACTAAACCACTTTTTATTAACATGCAACATAATTTAATGTTATATTATCATTTATGGGTTGTTTTATACTATTTCCCCATCAAAAACACCATAAATTAATCAAAATCATCCAGAATCCTTTTCTTTTTGCCAAGAACACAAAATATTACAAAAACTCAGATTTTTAATAAATTTGGACAACAACCATTGATTTTTTGTTTCTTTAACATGTACTAACTTAAATACATGATTATCTACTGAAAATCTAAACATGCAACAACAAAATTACATGTTATAAATCTTTGGTTTCGGTTTTTTTCAAAACCGAACCAAACTCATAATATTTCGAAATTTAAGTAATTCTTACCTTAAATTCTTGTAGATTCTAGTTAATTGATGTTGCTTGTAACTCCTTCTTAGATTAAATCTTCAATTAATTGAACAAATTTGGATTTCTTGGTGATTAATTTGGATGAACCGTAGGTTAGAGAGAAGGAAGAGAGAGAGAGAGAGAGAGAGAGAGAGAGAGAGAGAGAGAGAGAGAGAGTTAATTTCTTTAATTGGGTTTTAAATGGAAATAAATGGTCATTTGTTTTTTATATATTTCACTTAGTCATTTATGCAATTTATCCCATTACACTTTTGAATTTACATCTCTTTTAATTTGATCAATTAAATACTTTTAAAACATTTATATAATTTAATTAAATAATTTCATTACTTAATTAAATTACAAATCAAATAATGTAATAAAATTACATTATTAGATCAGAATCAGATAATTAAGTTCAGCTAAAAGCTAGGTTCTTACACCGATGCATTGAGTCGTAAATCTTAATCCGCCAAATGTCTCTATACTCTAACTCATACTTCCTTCTCGTCTACTCTTATGGATGATATTCTTATTGCCTAAGCTGAAGCCTTGAAAGAAGAAAACCTCAACTCTGAGGATATGAAAGGGCAACTTCAATTCTTAATCGATAGCCCTCGTGGCATAAAGCTTTTCAAGAATCTCGTTTGGAATCTGAAGTTTGGAGATATTCGACAAAAGATTCTCTCAGAAGCTCATTGCTCGAACTTTTCTGTACCCCTGGCATCACCAAGACGTACAATGATCTAAAAGCTGAATATTGGTGGCCTGGTATGAAAAGAGACGTAGGCCAACATCTCGAGAATTGCGTCACATGCAGACTAGTCAAAGCGGAGCATCAGCAGCCTTACGGCAGTCTACAGCCTCTACCGATTCCCGAGTGGAAGTTCGATCACATAACAATGGACTTTGTGACGAAGCTTCCTACTACGCGAAGATAGCATGATGCAATATGGGTGATCGTGGATCCAAAGTCGCACACTTCGTTCCGATTCGCGAGAGCTATTCATTGGAGATACTGGCTAAGATCTACATTGATGAAATTGTTACTCGACACGGAGTGCCTTTGTCAATCGTATTTGACCGCGACAGCCGATTTATTTCAAGGTTCTAGACTGCATTACAAGAAGGATTAGGTACCAAGATTAGATTGAGCACGGCGTATTATCCGCTGCCTGATGGCCAAAGCGAGCGCACGATCCTTACACTCGAAGACATGTCACGGGCATGTGTTCTTGAGTTTAGTGGAAATTGGGACGACCACATGTCGTTCGCAGAGTTTTCGTACAATAATAGCTACCACTCATCTATCGAAGATGCACCTTTTGAAGCCTTATACGGACGGAAGTGCCGAACGCCTACTTGTTGGCATGATGTCTGTGAAACACCAATTGCAGGACCTGCACTACTTCAACAGACGAATGACAAGATCAGAATCATCCGAAAACGATTAGAAACTGCTCAATCACGACAAAAATCATATCAAGATAGACGCCATAAGCCTTTAGAATTTCAGATGGGTGATTATGCCGTACTAAAAGTCTCGCCGATGAAAGGTGTGTTTAGATTCGGCAAGCGTGGCAAGTTAGCACCACGATTCGTTGGTCCTTTCAAGATCACCGAGCGTGTTGGAACTCAATCATATCTTTTGGATTTGCCGACCGAATTATCCAACATACACCCTGTATTTCATGTATCACAATTGCAGAAGTGAAAGGAAGATGGAAGCGAAAAATGGGCTGATCATTTGACTTACAAGATTAATGAGAAGCTGCAATGTGATAAGCCTAAAGTAATTTTGAAAACAAAGATGAAAAAGCTAAGAAATAGAGAAGTAGCAATGGTGTTGGTGCAGTGGAGAACCACTCTTGGAACTTCTCAGACCTGGGAATCTGAACAAGACATGAGGGTTCGTTACCCGCATCTCTTTGAGCCCTACGTACTTCGAGGACGAAGTGCAAGCGTGGTGGGCTCATACTATAACACCTTGCTTTTTATTTTATGTGTTTACGTGCGATTTGTGTTTAATGATGTAATTTGTGATTTTGATGAAATTAATTACTAATTAGTAAAGTATATAGCAAATGGAAAGATTCAAGACTTGAGATTAATGAAAATAAGCTAAAAATATTTGAAGCTAAAAAATTCGATTTTTGAATAAAAAGGGCTGAAGGTTGCATGCCTTTCCCTCATTCTTGCAAATTCATTTGCAACCCATGAGAGTCTCTCTCTCTAGATTACACTTCTCTCTAGCTTTTCTCCCAAACCACTCGACCAAATCTCGAGTTTTATACGCCATTGGAAAGAACTCAAAGAGTACTACGCGAATCTTAGATTGCATGTTGGAGTTGATTCGGATTTGAGGTAAGAACAACCCTTTCTCTCTTCTTTACTTTCGGTTTTGAGAAAAGTCCAAAATCTTGTAACATCCCAACTTTCAATTATGTGTAATTTACAATTATTTGGACTTAATGGTTGTGTTAATGAATTATTATGTCAATTTAAGTTACTTTGATCATAATATTAGTTAAATGAGAAAATACGAAGTTGAGGGGTGAGTTATGCAAATGGGTCAAAAATAGACATAAAAAGAGAAAACCCCTTCATTTTTCACCATCTCCTTCTCTCTCTAACTCTCTCGACTCTCTCTCTTTCTCTCTCTAAAAACCCACCAATTCATCATCCAATAATCCGAAAATTGTTAGATTCAAGTGCTAAAATTCTGGATTCAAGTGATTTGGAAGGAACTATAAGCATTGCAACAAACGATTTAAGGTAACATTCATCCAAACTTGCAAATTTGATGGTTTTTGGTTCGGTTTTTGTGAAATCCGAATCATAGGATTTTGATTCAAGATGTTAATGCATGTTATATATTATGATGGATTTGTTTAAATCGAGCATGTATGTGGTTGTATACAAAAATTCAGAATCAGATTCGAACTCTAAGTGTGATATCAAGATATGTGTGTGTTTTAGTGTGTGTGTCCATCGAAACTCATAAGAAAAATGAACATAAATGGGTTATATTGGTACAATATGACATGTTATAAGTTGATATAGTGTATATAAGTTCACATTTGCAATATTAGACTCAGAAACATGCAAAATGGTCAAAAACGTAAATCTGGAAAATATTGGAAAATTTTCTAAGTATGAACTCGGATTGATGATCCATCCGAATTCGGATCATCATCCCAGTTCGGACTAGTTGTAATTCGGACCCTACTAATCCGGATCACCCATTTCGGATCTATAGTAATTTCGGATCACCTTAGTTTCGGATCCCGTCCCAATTTGGATCCCCATTCCAATTCGGACCACAATGACTTCGGACCACTACCCCATTTCGGACCAACACCCAATTCGGACCATCCGGATTTCGGACCATCCGAATTCGGATGTGGTCCGAATTCAATTAGAGTTTCAATTAAATTACAGAATATAATTTTTAAGCAATTACTGATACAAAATCACTATTACACTTACTTTACAGATCATTGTGGTGTTATCAAAACACACATTGATTCAGGATCAAGTCACAAAACCAATCACTGTGAGTTGCAGATTATCATTCGAACATTTATTGTTTTTACATTCATGTTTATACATTCAATGGCATGTTCACATTGTTCATATACTTCATTTGGCACTCATGAAATGATTTGTTGTTATGATGCACACTCGTACTTGACATGTAACACACATGTAGCTTGCGTTCATTTGAAAGTGCATCTATTTACATCATGCTTGCACTGCATGATCATTACTTCATAATCTGATGCGACCTGGACTGGGGATGACAGCAGGCCACTGTCGGGGACTGATCATCCCACTCGTATCCTTTCAGGTTCGGCACATCCCCGATCAGCATATTGAACTGCCAACCCATGCTTGCACTGCATGGTTTTCACACACATTGAGGCTTACACTGCCTGTACACACATACATGGGGCTTACACTGCCCATGGTTAAGCATTGCTTGTAAAGAAATATTTGTTGTTTGCATAATCTTTTATCTCACTAAGCATTTAGCTTACTGTTGACTCACATTGTTTACAGGCAAAGGCAAGAGTGTAGCGGGACCTTCATCTTATGCAATCAAATTCTTATCTCGGTGACCTTAGAAGCTAATTGGTACATGGACGATGTAGCTTTGGGGCTGGGAATTTGTTACTATTAAAACAATTATGATGATGTAATAGCTAGACTTAAACACTGTAGACATTTACTTTCATTGCTTTAGTGTGGATTTGCTTAATTCTGATTTAAGTACTCAATTTCAATTATTATGATACTCAATGGGTTGTTTGTCGATCCTGGTGATTGCTACAATTATATCATTAATTCATGAGGACGTCTCAGTTTGGTATCAGAGCATTAGTTTGAGGTTTCAAGTGTCCGCAAGGACTTGGACTCAAACTTAGGTTATGATATTAGAATGAACTTCTAAGTAATGATCTGAACTAAGATAGGATTGATGCACACGGGGACACACAAAGGGTAACTGTACACTTAGGACTTACAAATAAATGTTCTAAATATAAGTTGTTATATTTCAGAACATGTCAGGAGACGATATGACTCCTCAGCAAATGTTCCAGATGATGCAAGCTCTCATGGAACAAAACAACGAATTACAATCCAAACGAATGGCTGAGCAGGCTCAGTCATTTGCAGATCAGTTAAGGGCTAGAGATGAGGCCGAAGCAAAACGAAAGGCCGATAAGCGAAAGAACAAGGAACAACAACAGGACGATCAAGAGGAAAGACAAGACACTGGGTCTTCTAACCGATCAAGGGGTTGTAGGTGTTAGGCACAAAAAGGCCTCAGTCAAACCTGTTCTACATCTGAGGGGGAGATTTATAATCAAACCTGTTGATGCATTTGAAGGTTGAATTTAAGGCCTGTTATATGCCTTATTGAAACCTGAAAATGATTTGCAATATCAGTCTAAAGCTGTTCTATATGTTGCATGTGTTGCAACTAAGACAGTTTGTCCAAGCTGCTTTGTCTGCTGAACAGGCTGGACATAAACTGTCTACGCTGCTCTACACTGTTGAGCAGCTTGGGCATTTTTAAAGTGTCTGTTCTTTGAAACAGAACCTGTTCTTTGTGAACAGGCTAAACACTTTTGGAATATGTTTCCAAGTCATCATGTATTGTTTTTGACTACAAGATCAGTTTACAAAGTCGAAGACAAAGTGGAAAACAGAACTGCTCAGCCTGCCCACGCTGTTCTGTAACATGAAGACAAAAGGTTATTTGAAAAAGGGTGACAAACCTTTTTCTTATATCAAAATAGGCCTTTACAAGGAAGAAAGACGCAAAGTTGACATTCCTAAATTAGTTAAAGGCAATGCAACGGTAGACAAAGTAAAAAGACAAAAGTTCTGCACATGTGAAGACAAGTCTGCTTTTCAGAAAAGTGCAGAAAAGGTTATGTTGTCTTTTCAACAAGACTTCTCCTTTTTCATTCCGTCCAATGAAGATGTTTCTCTTTAGATCCTCTGAGTGAGTATAAAAGGAAGCTTCTAAGGACAGAAAGAAGTGTGAAGAAAGCTAAGTGCTGAAACCAAGAGTGAACGTGCAAGTGTGATTTTCATGCATGCAAGCCTTCTGTGTAAACCAGCATCTATGTGTCTAAGCTGTTTTACATAAGCTGTTCCCTTAAGTCTTGTAAACACAGTGAGTGCTTCTTAGTGAGTGTATTCATTGTATACTAGTTTGAGTTTGTCTTAGACTAGTGAGCATACTGTTGTATCTGTCATCTCAGCTTGAACTATTCCGCATTCAAGCTTGTTTGTAATTTAACAAATTGTTGATAATACATACAAACATTTGAGAAAGATGTGTAGTTTTTAAATTGCTGTATTCACCCCCCCCCCCTCTACAGCTTATAACTATATACTTGGAACCTCTCGGGACTACAACTGGTATCAGAGCTGGTTAGAGTGTGTGTCATTCTAGATCTCTCATTCTCCCAAGTTTCCATGGACAACAGTGCTGCAAATTCTTCTTACTATGACAATGGCTCTATGGGCAAACCTCCAAAATTTAATCATCAAAACTTCTCTGGTTGGAAGTGCAGAATGATGCTCTATTTAGAGAATCTGGATGTACAACTGCCAGAAATAGTGATGGAGGGTCCCTATGTGCCAACCTCTATTACTACCATAACTCCAGCGGTTGAAGGAGCTCCTCCTGAAATCAGGACCTTTGAGAAAGCAAAAGCTCAATGGTCTGATGAAGACAAGAGATTGGTGGCTCTGGATGCAAAGGCCAGAAACAACCTGGTCATTTCTCTCCCTGATGATGTGTTCAAGCAGGTTGAGAAAATGAAGACAGCAAAGGAGATTTGGGATACTTTGTGTACCGTCTATGATGGACCCACAATCACACTGGACAACAGGATCAACAATCTTGTTAGACAGTATGAACTCTTCTTTGCTAAACCAAAGGAGACTCTCACTGAAAACTACACCAGGTTTACTGCTCTAGTGAATGATCTCAAAGCTGTTGGGATCACCAAGGACAGTCTTACCCTGGTGAATAAATTTCTGGACATTTTACCTGAAGAGTGGAACTACTTTTCAACAATCCTAAGGAACTCAGGTACTATCAGAAGTATGGATCTGGTCAATCTGTATGGATCCTTACTGAATGATGAACAGTCAAGACAACAAAAGAGAAATGCCTTGGAAATGTCCAAAAGAGGTGCAGCCTTTGTGGCTAATGTGAGACAGCCTGTAAATCAGGTGAGTGATGTGTTCATTCAACCTGATCAACAGGATGATGAAAAGAAGAAGGTGTTAGACGAAGAAGATGCTGCCGATCTTGCTGAACAAGATGATGAGCAAATGATAGCCATGCTTGTCAAAAGGTTCAACAAGAAAAGGTTTGGAAGAAACATGCTACAAGGAAGCTCAGGTGCTGGGAAAAAGAAGGCATTTGACAAATCCAAAGCTGAGTGCTTCAAATGTGGCAAAACTGGTCACATAGCTGCTGACTGTGTGTCAAAAGCTGTTGGTCAGTCATCCAAACCCAACAAGACTAACAAGGATGATGGCTATAGGGTTAAGTACCTTATGGCCATGGCTAAGCTGAGGAAATTGAAAAACTCAGTGTCTTCCAATCGCCAAAAGGGACTTATGGCAGAGACATGTGACTGGGAGGAATCTGATTCATCATCTGATGAAGAAGATAATCAATGTCTGATGGCCAACACTGATGTCCCATCAACAAGCAGCTTCAAACAAGATATGGCAGAAGCTGAAGCCTTCAGCAGCTTAGAGAACTGGAATCCTACTATGATGTATAAGGTACAAAATTTTATGGCTTACAGTTCTGAAGAAAAAATTAAAATGTTTGAGTATATGCTTGTTGATTTAAAAGCTGCTGTTGAGAAGCATGATGCTCTACTATCTGAAATCTCTAAGCTCAAAACTGATCTTAAAACTAAATCCAGTAAACTGGACAGTTTCCATAAGTTGGAAACTGAGCTTGATGAATTAAAACACATCAACTCTATTTTACTGGAAGAAAAGAGAGAAACAGATATAAAGCATGCCAAGCTTCAAAAGATAGTTGACTCTTGGTGCCAATCTGCACAAAAAGTCAGCCATTGTATAAGTCAACAGATTTCTGCACAAATCCAAGCCTATCTTGGAGGGGATCTTGACACAGCAGCTTCCATTGTTGAGATAAGTAATCTGAAAGAAGATTTATCCACTCTTGGTGAACTTCCAAATACATTCATTCAAAATGTGAATGGTAAACTAATCTCAAAAAACAGGTTTGTCAGGCCTCAAAATACTGACAGCTTGTGTGAACTCAGCTCAAAAGCTGATGTTGGAGTTTGTTCTCCAAGTCAGCCTGCTAAGTGCTCTGCTAGCTCACACAAGCAAAAGAAAGGAAAACATGTTCAAACTGAAGTTGTGGATGCTAAACCTGTTGACAAAATAGGTTCTGAGTCCAAAGCTGATGGTAAAAAGCATGTTAATCCTTTTGATGCTAAACACTTTGAAAATAAGTTTTCAAAATGTAAGCGGCCTGTTTTCAACAAGGGTAAGTCTCATGTTGAAAACAAAACTGCTGTGATTTCAAATAAGTTTTCAAATCATAGTGGTAAATTGGTTTTAAATGAAAATAAATTTTTCAAAACCAGACACAGTGAGTATGCTGATAGGCAGCATAAATCTCAATCCAGTAGGGGCAAAGGCAAAGCCATTGCTCAAACTGAGACAACTGGGAATAAGTTTCCCAAACATGTGGAAGCTCAAAAGCTAATCAAGCTTCCTGACTTTGACATCGGTCCTCCCAAAAAGAGGAAAGAAGAGACAGTCAAAGCTGTGGCTATTGAACTCTCCACACAAGCTGTTAATTCAACAAAGAATGCTAAACCTGCTGAAAGAATCAAAAAAAATAGCTCAGAATGTGTTTCTGAAGGATCTTCTTCCAAAATTACTAAAAAGAGAAAATGTTACAAATGTGGGAAGAAGACACATCTGGCCAAGGACTGTCCTGAATCTGAGGACATGAGGCCTGTTAACTCTGTTGTTTCTCTCACAGCTGTCACAAGCAGTGTTGGAAATGGCACAGTTACTGAGAATGGTATTCAAGCTGATACCATTCAGATAGGGAATATTAGTGTGGATATTTCAAATCCATCAACAAATGTTGATGAAGTAGGAGAACTCATCTCTGTGATGAGTTCCCTTAAAAATGACTAATAATTCTCTTATCACTCTGCAGGAAAAACAACCTTCCCAGGTTTGGTACTTGGACAGTGGCTGCTCAGGGCACATGACAGGGTTTTATTAGAATTTGCTGGAGTAACTCGGCCTGAAAAAAGGGCCAAAAAGTCACCTTGGGTGACAATGTTAACAGGGATTCCACTGAGGGATTATTGGAACTCTTATGTTCAGGATCTGAAAATTATGAAAATTATGAATAACCAAGATTAACTGATTTGAATTTATCAGAGTATAAATCAATAATCTTGCTTTGAATCAAAGTTTAATTAAGAAGTTTGCGGAATAACACTTAATTATTTTAAAAAAAAACTTTCAGAAACAATTAAGCTTAAAACATAAGAAGTAATCAAGACTGTTTGTATTGCTGAATTCAATGATTACAATCACCTCTAATCTGTTTTGATTAGACGAAGAACACATTACTGTTCTTAGGGTTTTACACCGTAGAGCTTAGAAAACTTAAACAATAAAGCAATTACAAGACTCAAAAAATGCAGGAAACTTCTCTCTCTATGCATATGTCTTCTATACAACATTACTGTCTATTTATTAGTTGCTTTATGGACGTTGTTTTCCTTGAAGGACTATGACTTTCTCTGATTAGTAGATATCTGGAATCTTCATGGTAGATATCTTCCCTGAAAAAATCAGCACATTCTGTTTATGGAAAAACTGTTGAAGCAGCTGAATGACTTGCAGCATTGAACTGAAGCAGCTTGAAGTTGTATTGCCTCTGCGCAGCTTGAACTTTTACACTGACAGCCGAAGTTTCTTCAACAGCAGCATTGACCTTTGTATTTAACACCAGAAAATCTACTAACAGTCTGAGAAGTCTAAACTAACAGCTATGAGTATACTTAAACTATTACCAAACAATCTCCCCCCTAACTTAAATCTTTATACAAGACTTTAAGTTCATATACAAAATATATGGAATGAATAAGTAACTGTTATTTTACAAACCAAGGCTTTCAAAAACTTACAACTGTGCAAGCTTCTTATCTACAGCCTTCAAAAATTCTCTCTTCATCTCTTCTTTATCACAAGATATCCTAACTGATTTTATTTGGAGCAGCATATCTTTTGAAAAATTATAAAACTCGAGATTGAAGAAAATACCAAACCCATCTTTGAATGTGATTCTTTAAGTTCTGGATTTGACAAAAATATGAACTTCCTTGATCTGTTTCCCTTTCTTCTCAGCATCTTCTACTTCTTTTCTTGCAAATTCAGGATCAGCAACTGAACTTAGATCTCTGATAAGTTGTTTTACTTGTGGAAGATCAGATCTCACTTGTGAAACAGATCCTATGTGGTACATCTTTATCAGTTCATCCATGGTCAGCTTATGAACCATCTGCCAGAATGTATCAAACTCCTCTTCTGGTCCAGACTCTCTCCTTATCACAAACTTGACCCTTAAATTTCTTTCATCCAGAGACCTAGCAAACCAGTAGTTGATTTCTGGCTTTGTGAAATCATGTTGATCAATCAACTTTTCTATCTCCATAGCCTTTTGCAAATGGTGCTGAAAGATCACCCTCTTAACAGATGATGGAACAGAAACAGTAGGTTGATCAGTGGGAGCAGGTGCATTGGCAGCTTCAGGTTGGACTGGTTTCTTAGTGGGAGCAGGTGCATTGGCAGCTTCAGGGTGGACTGGTAATGTTGATGGTTGGACTGATTGGGACGGTTGAACTTTTGGTAATGGCTTAACTTCTGAAGAGACTCTTGTTTTCTTTCTTTTCTCCATTTCTTTGTCATGTATTTCTTGCAGCTTTTCAGTAGTCATAGACTGAGCAATCTTCTTTGGAATATCTGCTGCAACGGCAAAATTGATTAAGAATCTTCTATTCTCAGCCTTGGTATGCCCAGTTGGCATCTTCCTCTTCCTTTCACCTTGCTTGACCACAAACCCTCTTAGGTAATCTCCTAAGGTTTCATCATCTTGCATTGGGGCATGGGTTTGCTGGTCTAAGGCCTGATCTTGTTCTTCTGCTAACTTTCTGGCAATCTCAG
>JAANYP010000371.1:35499-94685 GCA_020465985.1 Centrapalus pauciflorus
GTTGATCAGTTGGAGTAGCAAGAAGCAGAACTCAGTGTCCACTTCTACTGCTGAAGCTGAATATATTGCTGCTGGAAGCTGCTGTTGGCAGATTCTGTGGATGCAGCATCAGCTTGAAGACTATGGGCTTGTGTATAGGAAAACTCCTATTCTGTGTGATAACGGAAAATCCTATTCTCTGTATAAAATAAGTGCCATAGCCATCTCCAACAATCCAGTATTCACTACAAGAAGCACAAGCATATTGAAGTCAGACATCACTTCATCAGGGATAATTTCAAAAAGGTAATTGGAGGTAAGTTTTATTTCCACAAATGAACAGCTTGCAGACATTTTCACCAAACCTCTGGATGAAACAAGGTTTAATTACCTTGTCAGCAAGCTGGGCATGTTAAACAAGAGTGACTAAGTGTCTCTCAAAGGTCTAATAATGTGTATGTTTCACACTGCTCAAGTTTCTCTGAACAGTTTAGACAGAACAGGTTACACATGTTCTGTACTTAGTTATCTGTCTGAAAAACTTGAACAGCTTGAGCATACAACAGGCTGAACAAAAACAGTTTAACCGGTTTATTCGTCCAGCCTGCTCTGATGGTTCAGTCTTCAACCTGTTCACTTCTTCATACTGAAACCTGTTCATCTATTGGACACAACCTGTTCTCACAAAAGAGAGCAGGCTGAAGGCACAGTTTGAAGGGAAGAACAGCTTGAAGACTGAGAACCTTGTTAACCCTGATCATCACAGGTTTGACCATCAGCGTAGACCAGCAGTTTAATTACCTTTCTTTATAATTAAGTTTCTTAAATTATGTTTTATTTAACTTAATTACTGCGGATAATGTTTGTTACGTATGTTAGTGATTAAAAAGGTCAAGTGGTCTGACAAATGTTTCTGACATGGACAACCGTTCCGTTTTTCCGTCAACTAACATTTCAAATCAAACCGCCCAAACTTTTTCTCTCTCATACACACGAACATTCAAATCCTATAAATACAAACATACTGTTTCATCTTCGTCTTCCTCATCATTTCCAGAAATCCTCAAGAACCCTAAATCGACTAAGTATCTTTTGCTTCCCCAAACCTTCAAAATTCCTAAATGGCTCACAGACCTAATCCCTTTCTACCAGTCTTCGTTGGTGAGGATGTTGTTAAACATCCATCTGTCACCACGATGCTGACCCTAAAGCCCACCAACTACATTGCAAACCTCAATATCCCCAAAAACTATGTGGGGAAGGGTTACGACCGAATGGTGGAATTTCTGCAAGTTCATCCGTTGAACTATGCCCTGACTGCATCTCCTGGTGTCCTGTACCAGGAGATGGTATACGAGTTCTGGTATACCTGCTCCTACAATCCAAACACTCAGGTTATCAAGGGTACTATTCTCAATGGGACTCAAACCATTGAGATTACAGTCGATCTTCTGAGGGAGGTTCTTCATCTTCCAGTTGCTGAGAACTATGATCTCCCTCACCCTGAAAATGAGCAAATGGGCAATCTGCTACGCTTCTGTGGTGTGGCAGAACCCAAGGTTGGAGCTACTCTGTACAGGAAGGAGCTGTCACCCACTTACAGCTTCTTATTTGCCTCTGTGGTAATGTCATTCAGCAGCAAGGTTGGTTCCTTTGACCAACTAAGTAGAGATGAAGTGCCAGTAGCCCTTCAGCTAGTGGATGGGACTACACTTGACATGGCCAAATGGATCTTCTTGAACATGAAAAACCTGGTGCAGCAAGAGCCAAGACCAGCTGCTGTCCGATATCCCAGGTTCCTGAGTCTCATCTTCTTCCATGTCTGTGGTGAGCATCTATATCATACTCAACCTCTACTTAAAACTGCTGCCTTCCCTGTCATAGGGAATAGAGTTTTTCATACTCCTGTACTGGCAAATGAGCCTCCTCTATCAACACCTATGAGGAGGCTGTTGGGTTTAGTGGAAGGACCCTCTGCTGTGAGGGTGGATCCAGTCACTGCTGCTCCCACTGGAAAATCCAAAGCCAGGTCCAAGCTTGTGAAAAGGACCATGGCAGCTGAAGCTGGGCCTGCTAAAAAGAAGGCCAAAACAGCTCAGGCTGAGTCTGCTCCCTTAGCCTCTGTGGCTGAGGAAGAGCAGATTCCTCACCCTGGCTCATCTGTTGAGCCTGAAGCCTTTGTGGCTGGTGCCTCTGTGGCACAAGAGACTATGGAACAGTCCAGCCCCACTGTTCCTGACCCAGTCTCACATCCAGTCCAAACAGATCCTCTCTCCTCTCCACAATCACCCACATCATCCATCCATTATCAAAGAAAATCAATAGCCAAAAAGAAAACAGCCCAGAAAACCACCTCCTCTGTTCCCTCTCAACAGGGTTCAGTTGTAAGAGAAGCAACCCCAGCTGCCTCTCCTATTTTGGGAGAAGGTTCAGCTCATTTGGAGCCTGCTTCACTCCAGCCTGAGTCACCTTTGAGTCAGCCTAGACCCTCTGGTTCCTCCCAACAGGAACCAGTTGTACAAATGGAGATACCCACATCCACTATCCCAGCCTCCCAACAGGCTGAGGATATTGAAAGACAGGAGCCCTCTCCACTCCACACTGAGTCCAAACTGTCCCCCACTCATTTCCCCTTACACTCTGAGTCTGCACGAGGTGCCCACGCTGCTGATATAGGCCAATCAGCAGCTCAGCCTCATCCCTCTGTTCCCCATGATTCAGCTGTTCAACACCAAACAGCTGCTGAGGGACCAACAACTCAAGCTGATGAACCTCAGGGATCATACCATCCCTCTGGTGAGGCTGCTCCCACAATGCAAATTCCATCAGCAGGTTTCACCACTGCTGATGTTGAAATGCATATCCCATCTCCCCATGATGAGGTGCCTTTAGACCAAGGCACTGCAGAGGGAACCACCACTGGTCTTCATGAGGGTGCTGCAACACAAGCAGCATCTGAGAGGCCCCAAACATCATCCCCTTCTCCTAATGATGCAGCTACAGCCGCTGCTGAAGGACCCCTTGATCCCTCTAACCTGGGCCATCTTACTTTTGCCCAGGCTATGGAACTACTGTCCAAAGTTTCCCTTCCTTCTCCATCTCATCCTCAAACACCAGCCTCATCATCATCTTCTCCATCCACTCACTCCAAACAGTCTACCCATACACCTCCATCTCCCAAAGACCTGCCTTTGAAGGATCAGCTTTCATTGCTGACCAACAAAGTTGGTTCTTTGGAAAATACCATGCACTCCCTACCATCCATCATCTCAGACTCTGTGTCTGAGCAGCTCAAAGGCTTCTTTGATATGTTCAAAGAATCCTTCCTAGTCACTTCCCAAACTGACCACTCTCCACAGCTGCTTGCACTCACTGCACAGCTGCAAAATGTATCCAACTCTCTCTCCTCTATCCTCTCCTTACAGCAGGACTCCGTGTCCTCTATGACAGCCATTTCTCAACAGCTGTCCTCTCTTCTCACTTCTTGCAATACTACCCTTCCTTCAACATTGGCCAGCCTGAACACTCTTATGGGTTCTCTATCAAATTCTGTGTCATCAAACCTTGCTGATGTGCAAGATTCTCTTGAACTTCATCTTGCACAGCTCCAGAGTTTGTTGTTCACAGCTTCTGATAGAGACAATATTGTTAAGCTGACCACTTTTGCTGATTCCCAAGCTTCTTCTCTTCAAAACTGTCTTTCCCAACTTGGTGAGGTGAAGGATAACTTGGCTTACTTAGTGAACAGCCTTGTTGGTCCTAAACCTTCCAAACCTGCTGGCAAGCCTGCTGACTTTGTGTCTTCAGGCAGACCAGGGGTTGAAGTCGCTGCCTCATCAAAGGGGGAGAAATCATCTGCCTCGAAGACTAAGTCTAAGGGGGAGAAGATTCCTTCTCCTAAGGAGATACCAGTGTCTGCAACCCAAACTGATCAACCAGCAGAAACAGGTGCAGCTGAAGGTGTTTCTCAAGCTGCTATGCCTACTCAGGCTGGCTCTCCAAACCCTGCTCAGTCTAAGGGGGAGGAAGTCATTCCTGAGGACAGGCCTAGCAGCAAAAGGAGGCACCTTATCCTAGAAGAAGAAGAAGAAGAAGAAGAAACTTCTGAAGCTGCTGTCACTAAAGCAGCAGCTAAAGGCAAAGAAAAGGCAGCTGAGGATCCTATTGAGCAGAAACAGGCAGAAACACAGTTTCACAAAGCCAGAGCCAAAGAGATGGGCCTCCCTATGCACAAGTACTTTGAGTTTAGGGAAGAACAGCTTAAGGCTCTGGAAGAGTTAAGAAAAGAAGAGGAATCTGCCAAAGCTGCTAAGTCTCTTGCCCTCCAAGAAGCAAAGAAAATAAAAATGTCTACCTTGGAGGTGCAAAAGAAAATAATGGAAGCTGCCAGGAAATCAGCAGAAGAGAAAGAGAAGGAAGGAGAAAAGGGTACTCAGGTCTCTGTGACCAAATCAACAGTACCTTCTGCCAGAGCCAAATTCCACTTTGACAACTTGGCCAGAAAGAAATTTCATGATGTTGCTACTAGAAGGCTGGCCAAGGAGGCGATTGTCAAAGCTGTTCCCATTTCAAGGAAAGGCACACAGTGGAAACTTCAGATCACCAGGATGGGTGCAACAGGCCCTGAAATGGAATCATATGATCACACTGATGTTGCTCAAATGGGTTACAGGGAATGGGTGGAACTGGCAGTTGCCCTGAGCCAGTCTAAGTCAGAAACGGCTAAGACTATCAGGGCATACATCAAGAAGCTGATGGAAAGAGTAAAGGAGCTGGGCCTGATTCCAAAAGAAATAAGTGAAGGTGTCTCTGTGACACATCCAAAGATAAAGGCCAGGAGAACAAAGAGGGATACAGAGCTGGAAGAACTCCTTATGATGATTGAACAAGGAGATTATGCTGTGGAAATTAAAGGAGTTGACCACAGCCTGCCTGAAGGAGTTGAATTTGAAGATGGCAAAGTGATTGAAGAGCCTGAGTTAGGGGCATTTTTTGTAGATCCCCTATCTCAGAAGAAATGTTTTCAAAGAGCTTCAGACCTACACAAAGTTGGTCTTAAGCAGCTTGCAGCCTTCAGAATTGCCACCTCCTTCAATCAGTCCAGCCTATGGAGAGCAGCTATCTGGGAAGAGCTGAAAGGTTTTTATGACAGAGGTGAACTTCAAAGTTCTAACTTTATGTTTCTTACAGCTGAAATTGAAGAACACGAAGAAACAAGGGAAGAACTTGTAAAAAGATTCAAAGAAGGGATACCACCTCCTGTCGAATGAAGTCCACCTGCCATCTGGGTAGGTGAAGAATGGAAGCTGTCCATCAGTTGGACAGGCTTGCCATTATCTGCTCCCATCTCAAACAGTCCAAACATTTTGTACATTAGTTGTACATTCTGTGCATTAGTTGTACATTATTACATAAGTTGTAATTTCTGCTTTTACATTAGTTGTAAAATACATTAGCACATTAGTTGTACTCTTGTAAGAACATATGTTGTTCTAGTATAGTCAAGAATCAGTGTATATATAAACTGATCTTTTACTTTACTGTAATGTTGTAATTTTATTTCAGCAAATGTACTGTAAAAATATATAGTGATTTTTGACAAGACCAGCTTGGACTGGTTATTGCAAATAGGGGGAGATTGTTAGGCTCAAAAAGGCCTCAGTCAAACCTGTTCTATATCTGAGGGGGAGATTTTATAATCAAACCTGTTGATACATTTGAAGGTTGAATTTAAGGCCTGTTATATGCCTTATTGAAACCTGAAAATGATTTGCAATATCAGTCTAAAGTTGTTCTATATGTTGCATGTGTTGCAACCAAGACAGTTTGTCCAAGCTGCTCAGTCTGCTGATCAGGCTGGACAGAAACTGTCTACGCTGCTCTACACTGTTGAGCAGCTTGGGCATTTTTAAAGTGTTCTGTTCTTTGTGAACAAAACCTGTTCTTTGTGAACAGGCTAAACACTTTATGGAATTTGTTTCCAAGTCATCATGTATTGTTTTTGACTACAAGATCAGTTTACAAGTCGAAGACAAAGTGGAAAGCAGAACCGCTCAGCCTGCCCAAGCTGTTCTGTCACATGAAGACAAAAGGTTATTTGAAAAAGGGTGACAGACCTTTTTCTTATATCAAAATAGGCCTTTACAAGGAAGAAAGACGCAAAGTTGACATTCCTAAATTAGTTAAAGGCAATGCAACAGTAGACAAAGTAAAAAGACAAAAGTTCTGCACGTCTACTTTTCAGAAAAGTGCAGAAAAGTTATATTGTCTTTTCAAACAAGACTTCTCCTTTTTCATTCCGTCCAATGAAGATGTTTCTCTTAGATCCTCTAAGTGAGTATAAAAGGAAGCTTCCAAGGTCAGAAAGAATTGTAGAGAAAGCTAAGTGCTTAAACCAAGAGTGAACGTGCAAGTGTGATTTTCATGCATGCAAGTCTTCTGTAAACCAGCATCTGTGTGTCTAAGCTGATTTACCTAAGCTGTTCCTTGAGTCTTGTAAAACACAGTGAGTACATCTTAGTGAGTGTGTTCATTGTAATCTAGTTTGAGTCTGTCTTAGACTAGTAAGCATACTGTTGTATTCTGTCATCTCAGCTTGAACTATTCCGCATTCAAGCTTGTTTGTAATTAACAATTGTTGATAATACATACAAACATTGAGAAAAAGAGAGTGTAGTTTTTTAAAGTGCTGTATTCACCCCCCTCTACAGCTTATAACTATATACTTTGGGAACCTTTCGGGACCTACATCATTATTTTGTGTTGTTTATGTATTAATGTTCCAAAATTAACACATGTTTTAATATTTTTTCAGTATACAATGAAAAACAATGAAGATTTCCGTTAATAATGAAGCGGTAATGTTTTAAATAAATCTTTAGCCAATGGGATATGTCATTTGCCGTTTAAATTGTTCAATGTGATTTTATTAAGATTTATTAAATTTTTTTATGAAAACTGCTTTTGTTTGATAACATTTTATTAATTGGTTTGAATAAATTGTTATTATAAAATTATGTTAGACGATATTGTAAGTAATACTTTGCCAATACGTGTTTGTATATTAGTTTGATGGAAAAATGATGGGTTTTCATTTTATTGTAAATTATTATTATTATTTTTTTTTCCTATATACTTCATTCGTATACACAATTTTTTCAACTAGAATCAGTCTTTTGACAAACTCACATGTATTAAACTAGATATGTATAGACTTCAAATATAATTATGTGTAATAATTAATATTCATGATTAATATAAGTAACATTTTATTCGCAAACAATGTATAGTTTTCTTAAAAAAATAAAATTTTGTTGTCTCATCAATTAATTATAAATACCAATGAGGTTTAGCCCATTTGGTATGAGAGGTGAAGTGTAAGTGTTGGGTCACAGGTTCGACTCCCGTCGGAGACAAGTTGGAATTTAGGCAGTGGAAGTAACTTCTGAAGTCCTCATTTGGGACAAAAAAGTAGTTTAGTAATAAAAGTAGGTTAATTTGCCGTTCAAAAAAAATTATTTATAAATATTAATTACATCACACATCACCCAAGCAACGCATGGGTATTCAGCTAGTTAATTGTAGGAGGTGGTGAATGAAATGAAATGAAATGTTAAGGAAACGTGTTATATAATATATACGTTTTCGGTTAAAGACTGATCCGGTACCCAATAACTCGATCCCATTAGTAATTAACACCCGTTTATATCATCGAGACCCAACTAATTTTACGATAAACAAAGTTGTAATCTTTTATTAAACTTTTAATCTGAACAATCGATGTAACACGATCACTTCATGTGTCAAAACCTATGTGTCAATCCATAATCGTCCCTACTTGAAAATATTAATTTAACTAACTAATAAGGAAATGACACATGTATTAAAACAATGATGTTACAGTGTGTGTAAATATATATATATATATATATATATATATATATATATATATATATATATATATATATATATATATAGGTTCAGCTGCGTACTCCCTCATCCACAGCGTATCGAAGGTACTGTTTTGATTCGTTGCTTTTGCAATTCCAGATCAGGGCTACATATGTAATTTACCATTGGCAGAATCATGCGCGAATCATTAAACCAGCATCAGATCTCCTTCTAAAATAAACCCATTCTATACTCTGTTTTCACGTTTATTTTATGAAACTCGATTTTTTCAATTGATGATCGATTTATCATCATACAAACTTAATCATGTTCACTGCTGCAATCGTTTCATCCCAAGATGCAATCGTTTCATCCGAAGAAGCAATTGAAGTCACTGATTTCGTATTGGATGCAACAGCAGAAGCTGGTGTCGTTAATACAGAAATAGACATTGCAATTCACAATATCAGTATGTAGATTTGTTTCAAAAATTAAATTGATTATATTATTCATGTATTTACCTTAAAATTAAGCTATGATTAATTATCTATATATGATCATACAAAAAACCATTTACCGGTTATAACCACAGTTTATATAGATGGATAACAGACGATTATATGCTCATGTTCACATAGTATTTTTGTTCATTCACATTATGTTTTTGTTTGGTAGTTTACACACCCACTTTTATATGATAATTTTGAATAAATTATGATAAATATAGTATTTCATTATAAATTCAAGTATATTATCAGCATGTTCACATATTATTTATGATTGTTCACATATCAAATTAAATTATTAAACTGTTTAATTATACGTTATATACATATTTTATGTTTATGATATAAATTAAAGTTACATTCATATGTATTTTGTACACATTCACAGTTGTATACTACATTTATATTACATAATGATAACTGGGCTTCCATTTGTGATTTTAGGCTGCATATTCATTTGTCCTTCATATATGTTCACATGTTATATTCAGTTATAATGTTACAATAATTTAACATCCCATTTGTATATGATGTATATTACTAACTTAGTTTTTATATTAATGTTAACAGTGTTTGCATTGCTATTTTCATGCTGCAAATTCACTACTCGTTTATATGTGTTCACATCTTATGTTCAATTGTCTTATTATGTTAAATTTTCCAATACAGGCCCTGTTGTTGTTCAAAGTGACACAACGTGTAATGAGATATCCCCAGGTGGTACACAGTATTGGTTACCAACTGTACCTAATAACTTCAAGCCCATTAAAGATCAAATATTCAATTCTTTGGAAGAGGCAATTTCATTTTATGAACATTATGCAATGTTAGCAGGATTTGAGGTACGAAGATCAACTCAAAAGAAAAACCATGATGGGGATATAACTTTAAGGGTGCTTGTATGTAAAAAGCAAGGTCTTCCTCAAAGTAACCAAAAAAGAACCACAACTTTGGATGAAAATAGGATAAAGCGTAAACGTACTGTTCCAAGTAATCGAAGTGATTGTCCAGCAGAAATACGAATCCGGATGATGAAAGAAAACAAATTCAAGTATGAGGTGTATGCTTTTGTGGAGAAACACAATCATGTTTTAGTTCCGCCTGAAGATTCCTTTTTGATGGTATCGAACCGGAAGTTGAATTTCTCACAACAAAACATGATACATAAGGCATCAAATACAAACATTGATCCTGTGAATACTCATAAGTTTTGCAAGGTGATTTCTGGTGGGTATGAAAATGCTGGAGCATCGCGAACAGAATTCAAGAATTTCAAACGTGATTTGAATGCTTTTATAGGCGATAGTGATGCTCAAATGGTTGTTGAGAAATTCACACGAAAGATGGAGGATGTACCTGGGTTCACATTTCATTATTTACTTGATGAAGAAAAGACATTGTGTGCAATGTTTTGGGCAAATGATATTGAAACTGCAAACTATATTGTCTTTGGTGATGTTCTTTCATTTGATGCTACGTACAGTACAAATAAGTATGTTGACTTACAATTGCAATGCATTTATTAATTTATTATTAAATTAAATTTTATGTTTTACTTTTTTTCCTTGTAGGTACAACATGGTTCTTGTTCCTTTCACCGGTGTGAATAATCACAAGAAATGTGTTTCTTTTGGAACTGGACTACTTTCAAATGAAAGTGAAGAATCTTATGTGTGGCTACTAACTGCTTTCCTTCGCACACATCATCATGAACCAATTCTAACTGTTACCGATGAAGATCCATCGATGAAAAAAGCTGTTCCAAGAGTGGTTCCAAATTCAAAGCACCGATTTTGCATGTGGCACATAATGGATAAGGTTTCAATCAAGATAATTTCATTAGTGATATCATGTTCACACTCAGTAATATTACTAGTTGCAGTAGGACTTACCCATACGCTCACTAGTTTCTATTTTTTTAATGTGTTCACATTACTCATATGTGTATTCACATTATACTCACCTTCTTTTTTTTTTTAATAATTTTATATTATATTTCTGTTTCTAACATATTTTTATAGGTTGGACCACACTTATGCAATGCTGATTCTGCATTTCCCCAACGTATAACGAGTTTAGTTTGGAATCAACACATAGAGCCGGAAGATTTTGAAAAACAATGGAATAATATGATTAAAGAGTTTAAACTTGAAAATAATGATTGGATGGTGAGAATTTCCCGTGATAGACATAGCTGGATACCTGCATTTTACAGAGAGATTCCCATGTATGGCTTAATGAAAACAACATCCATGTCTGAAGGTGTCAACAATTTCTACAATAGATACTGCAGCAGTAGGTCCACTCTTGTGGAGTTCTTTAGTAAGTTTGAAAGTGCATTGGACTCTCAAAAACGGATGCAACGGACTCTAGATTATGATTCCAGAACGAAAAGTAATCCATTAAAGACAGGCTTGAAGATGGAAAGGCAACTTTCTGCTATGTTCACATTGAAAATCTTTGAAATTGTCCAACAAGAATTATGTGCGTCTTCCTTTTCCTGTTTGGCCCTCGGTTTTCTAGATGATGATGGAAAACAGACTTACAATGTACAAGAAATAGGAGAGAATGTCCGTACAAAGAGATCATTGCAGGTAATGATAATGACTGATACATTTACAAATTCACATCTGATATGTTGCAAATTCGCATTCATATTACTACTTACAGTGAATAAACATCATGATTTTATTATACCTGATTATGCTATGCACATTTACAAATTCACATCTGATATGTTGCAAATTCACATTTACATCTGATATGATTTTATTAGTAGTATTATTATCTATGTATAAACATCATTTTATATATGTTCTATAACAGGTTGTGTTCACTAGAAGCAGTGGTGATATCTCTTGTTGTTGTAAGCACTTTGAACGTTTTGGAATCTTGTGCCGCCATGCATTCTATATATTGAGATTGAACAACGTTGATTTGATACTTGACAAGTATATGCCAACGCGATGGAGAAAAGATGCATTACGTGTTCCTCTTTCAAAGATTAGAGGAGATTCATTTCCAGAAACAGTTACATCTGTTGCAATAAGCAAGTCGATACGTAATATCAACAATTATGTCGCATACATTCTTCAAACTGTTGGTAAAGATTCTCAGAAACTTTCTATTGCTGAAAAAAGAATTCATGAATTGATGCTTGAGTTGACTACAGGAGTAGAAAATCCATATCCAACAAAGAATATTCTTTTTGAGGATTTACTAGGGGCATCACAACCTTCTGTTGTTACAATCCTATCTCCCCAGGGAATCAGAAACAAAGGTTGCGGAAGATCTAAACGAATGATTAGTGACCGTGAGAAGGCAGTTACCAAAAACAAGCGTCCTGCACGCATTTGTAAGACTTGTAATAAACTTTCATCCCATGATTCTAGAAACTGCCCAAAAGCTGTTGGCAATGACACATCAACGACTGATGAAACAGAAGAGACAATACATGATGTGCAACTGAATGTGAATGAACCTAATCATAATCATGTTGCCCCAAATGATGATTGGTTAGATGACTTGCTTGGAATTCCACATAATTCAGAAGCTACAACAGAAGATATTGTGAACAGCGGTCGAGTTCCACGACTTTGCAAGTATTGTAATATGCGTTCATTCCATGATTCCAGAAACTGTCCTCTCAAAAAGAAATAGTACCAAGTTGTTTCTTTTTTCAAATTATTCATAGCTACAGTTTCTCATTTGAATTAGTATTGTTACTTTTTTTTACATTATTCATAGCTACAGTTTTATTCTATTAATAGTTTTTGATGTTTCAAATTAACATTTTTTTTATTGGAAATTTATGTGAACTTACAAACATATGATGTGAATATGTTATAAATTAACTTTTTTGTTGAATGGAACTTTATGTGAACTTACAACTATATAATTTGAATTTGATATAAATTAACTTTTTTGTTGAATTTATATAGATTTATTATACATAACATTGTTTCTATAAAAAAAATGAATATTTAAGAACAGACATATATGTGAACTTACAAAAACATGATGTGAATTTATACTTTTTTATTTTAATTACACATTTTATTTTTAAAAATTTAATATGTATTATTATTACAATTTTTTGGGCTTATAATTTTGATGTTCACTCTAATTTAACCTTTGTGAATCAACATTCTTGATATGTGAATTTGAATTACGAAATATGAAATAACATATAACATGTTGCTTTTCTATGCCAACCAAATCCATCATACTTTTGCATTCTACTACTACAATACCAGTTTTATACAAGAAAAACCATACTAAATTTTAATATGTTATCTAGTAAACTATCCAAACTAACAAAAGATTTCTTTTACGTACACCCATCAATCATTGAATTGAACTACCACGAAGATCAACGGAAAATTTCTAATCTTGCATTCTTGATTTTTTCAGCCTCTTTCATAATCTCTGTCTTCTCTTCCTTTATACGACTATCCCACTCTGCTGCTTCCTCTGCCATTTTCTGACGATGCAAATTCTTCTCATGTAATAGAATCTTTGCAACATATCTCTTACAAAGCATGACTAGCTGTCCAATCTGTGTTCTTGCAGCATCTTTTAACCCAGAATCCCATGTCCATTGTCCCATGTATGTCTCTAGATGCCGCATCACAATAACACCACCGTCAACTTTACTATGAATACTTTTCCATGACATATCCATATCAATCGGTTGTAGGTTTCTAATATCAGTAGCACGCCGGTGCCCTATAGCATACAAATACCTAACAAAATGTGTTTGCTGTGAAAAAAAAAGAAGATACTTATAAATATAAGAACCATCAAAATATGTTAGAATTTCAAATTATGTATTCATCATTGGAATGTTTACTCACAATCATAGCTGGAATATGTATTATTCTCCTCTCAAATGATTCGTTTACTTTCAAACTATCAATGACCTCCAATGATGGTGTCCTTAGGTTGAAGCAAACGATCCAAAAATGATTATGCTTCACTATTGTGAAAAACACCTGAAAAATAAACATTAAACGAGGTGTAAGCAGTTAAAGTGTTTCAACAAATATTAAATTACATATGTGAACACACAAAATTACCATAAGAATATGCCAAAATACAATGTGCACAGAACACCTTTTAAATGACATGTGAACACACAAAATTACCTTGTGAAGTAATTGACAAGGTCATCAAGTAATCACATTTTTATAATACAACTAATTGACATTTGCACATTTAATATTAATATGTGAATTTACATCATTTTCCCTACTTATGTATGTATTACTTACCAATTCTACATCTTTTAATCCCCGAGCATCTTCCTGATCTTTCAGTGCATCATTCATACAATCAATAAATATGTCATACCTCTCGTTGCCTTTCATCTTGAATTCAAGGTTATACGTGCATACCTGATCACTCAAACAAAATCAATTATTAGAAACATTAATATGAACTTATCACTTAAATATACAATATTTAAGAAATTTAGAAAAGCATTACCAGTGCAGTGGATTTTACAAAAAGTCTTGATGGTGATAAGGGGCCTTTAAACCGTTCTTGATGATTGAGAATTGAAATCCAAATATCAATAACATCAGATGACACATATGAACCAGGTACCATTGTCTCAAATTTCCCACGAACTCCAGTAAGACCATTGTCATTGTCATATATTACATCACTGAAAACAAAAAAAAAATTAATAAGAAATTATTTATATTCATTTTTTTTATTTCCCTATTTATATTATACTTACGTTGGATCATGTAGCAAGCTCAATATATTATCAGCAACAGTCATTTCATGTGATGTGAGCCTATGTTCAATGCTGACCACACGGTTCATATAAGGTGATTTCAATACCTCAGTTACCTTTTTTTTTCCTTTTTCCCTTATCATCCAGCACTTGCTCATTAGGATCAACCCCAGGTGGTAAAACTGCTAATGGAACGACATTTACTGCTTCTTTAGAATCAGTATATGGTACTAATGGTGTTTGTTTCTCATCAGGTTCTTCTGCTGTTTCAGGAGTCTTATGAACCGGTTCATCTTTTGTTTTACCCTGCATTCAATGAGTGTGAATCTACATTAAACACAATTGAAAATATATATACGAAACATATATCGTACATTCATACGTACTTTTAATTGAATTCCCAGAAACATATAACATCAAATGAATGCATATGTTTCAGAAACTTTACCTCATGAAAGAATTCATTCATCAGAAACAATAATTACCTCTTGTTCAGTGTCCACAAACTCCTTTGGATGATTAAAGACTCCAATTTTATCAGGGGGTGTAGCATCAACACATTCCTCATCATCAGCAGTTTCCTTTTGAATATTAATAAACATGTTATACGAAACACTAGTTAATGTGAATACATAGAAATACATGTGATCACACATTATATTTTCTCTTTCATTTTGCTCATCATTTTTATTTGAATGTGACTGCTCCTTTTCTTGAATACCTTCATTTCCACCTCTGACATGCTCTTCATTCTTTTGGTTATGTATATGCAGTGAACATATGTACAAAAAAATAAACATTTAGTAAATTATAAGATCAAGTTAATGCATTCACATCATAAAAAATAATGACCTTGTGTTCAGTATCCATATACTCCTTTGGATGATTGAAGACTCCAATTTCATCAGTGGGTGTAGGATCAATACCTTCCTCATCATCATCAGTTTCTTCCTGAACATTAATAACGATTATGAGATAGTTTTTAATGTGAATACACAGAATCATATGTGAACAAACATTAGTACTGTATTACCTGGTATTCCACTCCATATAACTTAACCAAATTCATAGCCCTTGGTGTTGTAAATTGAGCTTCAGTTGCATGCTCTTTTTCTTCAATTGGTGATGCATCTTTCACATTTCCTTCATCTACTTTCAACCCACTTGATTCAATGATTTTATCAACCTGTATGTGAATATACATAAGATTCAGTGAAAAGAATATATTCATCATATTTAACATGAAATATAATTTTGTATTATATTACTTACATTAACGTCTAACGGTTCGTTTGGACTTAAGGGATCAACATTAACATTTTTTGCAGTCCCTGAATGTGTTTTCTCTTCTTCAATAACAGTTTCTCTAACTTTCTTTTGCTGTGATTTGTAATACTTAGTATGCTTCCTACCAACTTCTTCTTCCACACCTTTTCCCTTTACATTCCTCCTGATCTCTTGACTATCAACCCCTGTTTTCAGATTTCCTTCTTCCACATTCTCTTCATCCGGCTTATTCACATCTTCTGGATGTGTATTCCCTTCTTCAGCAGCAGTTTTGTCAACCTTCTTTGTTTTTTTTTGACCCAATGTTAACTTATTTTTACGCTTCTTACCAACTGCTGTTTCATCATTTTGTCATTTTACATCATTTTCAACCTCTTTACTTGGACCAACTGGTGTGCAATCCATCTTTTCCTTCTCCAAATTTTCAGCAATACTAGTTGGTGTTATTTGCTGGATTGGAGTCTGTGACATGTTTGGTATTACAAAACGCTGTTCCACATCCGTCTTTTGGATAATTGGGGTTTGTGATGTGTTTGGGTTTACAAAAACCCTATCTTTTTGTACTGCTGGTTCATTGCTCCTAAATAATGGGGGATCGATATTAGATGATAGATCTAATTCTACATGCATCATGTCCCCAAAAACAGAATCCCATCTACCCTTCAGATTCAGCAGTTAACCACATGAAGGAAAATCATTCAATGCTTTTTCTAATCTCCATTCTGCCCGCTTTTTAACCTCACATATTTTATCCAATAACGCTGTAACACCATCTATAGTACGCTGCAAAAACAAAATATTCATGTAATATATAACTATTACAGTGTTTTGTATATTGTAATGTGAACATGTTTACATTCATGTGAACACACATACCTGCTTACATCTGTTTCTTTTTTCTTCTGCTGTTTCAGTTTCCTCTTCGCTGTTTTTTGTTTCAGAACCCTCACCAATGTCTTCCTCATTCGCCTCCTCATCTTCCTCACTTTGAAAATCCATCCTACATCCGCAATTAGGAAAGTGCCAATGTTGTGATGCATTTGCCTCATCATTTTCCCAATTTTCATTTTCTGCCTCCCGTGTATACTCCCATGGAGCTTGCAGTTCCAACAATCCAAATCCTCCATTTCTTATTTCTGTGTCTTGTCTTGCTCGCAATAAATCTGTTGTCCATGTTTTGATAACAGGCCTATCGCGAGAAACAACATGTGTCTCACAGATTACACTATCCATATAATACAGCTGCAAATATTTTGATGGAATAAATCATCATGTTTTTACAACTGTGAATAAGCATATAAATGTGTGAATACACAAAACTAACATGTGAACATACCAAAATACCAAATGCAGATGACATACGTGAACACACAAAATTAACATATGAACATAACACAAACTTAAATACTCTTACCACCAACAATGTCAAAGGTTCGACAAAAAAGTTGTCTTTGTTGTTCTTCCAACCAGCTTTGCAGTTTTTCAGGCACGTGATCATGTAGCCACACCAATCAAGATCTTTAACATCTACATTAGTAGTTAGCGCTGGAAGAAATCTTTGATTTATACCCCCATTTGTTGTCCCTCCCGCCATTGTTGTAGCAAAGACAACAAGGAAATTAAGCTTAAACTCTCTATTACCGTCTTGTGTTTCCTTTATCTTGTCTACTACTCGACTAGCTCTAAAAACTCCAGTTGTTTGTCCAAATTGTATTTTCCATTCAATTGACACTTCATCACTATAGACGTTCTTCTTTTCATCTGCAAGGGAATATTTCCCATTGGTAGACCTAATATTTGATGCACCCCAAGTCTTGTGATTGGAATTTCACCATTATTGGTTGAAATGCAACACTTTTTTGGATCGAAGTTGTCAACAACCCAGTACGCGATATATGCATGTATTTCTTCAATTTTAATATCTAATATAGCACCAAATCCCATAACCTTGACAGCTTCTTTTTGTTCATTGCTAAGATCCTTTAGCAAATCAAAAAGCTGTTTCGGTGAAGAACGTGTCCGTAAAGCTGGAATAGTATTGTATCTCTTTCTTTTCATCCTTTCTGGAGCAGCATTTTCTCCTTCATCTGTTGCTGAATTTTCTTCCTCTTGATTTACATTCGCTGCAACTGATAATGACTGATATATTAAAATTTTGACAATTTGAGTATGTGAATGTAGTCATTTAATTGTGATTTTATACCTTCTTCTTTATGTTTTGTCCTCCTCTCCCGTTTCACATCATGTTTTGGGATTGTATCATCCTCTTCAACATTATATTCCTTTTCTTGTTCATGACTTTCATCCGTACTTTTACTGTC
The DNA here is from genome assembly GCA_020465985.1 of Centrapalus pauciflorus. Lineage (NCBI taxonomy): Eukaryota > Viridiplantae > Streptophyta > Magnoliopsida > Asterales > Asteraceae > Centrapalus > Centrapalus pauciflorus. Next base: position 53,226 of record JAANYP010000371.1, read on the forward strand.
CTCTGTAAAAAACAAAAACAAAAAAACAAGTAATGAGTTACATTTGTGAACACAAAATATCATTTGAATTTGTGTGAACATGTGCACAGAACACCTTATTCTATAACAGTTGACATACATATAAACCCACAAAATTGACATGTGAACATGCCAAAATACCAAATGCATATACAAAGACTATCCAATACAAGAAATTTCATATGTGAATACACAAAATTACCATGTGAATATGCAAAAATACAATGTGCATAGAACACCTTTTTCTATAACAGCTGACATACATATAAACCCACAAAATTGACATGTGAACATGCCAAAATATCAAATGCATATACAAAGACCATCCAATACAAGAAATATCATATGTGAATACACAAAATTACCATGTGAATATGCAAAAATACAATGTGCGCAGAACACCTTTTTCTATAACAGCTGACATACATATAAACCCACAAAATTGACATGTGAACATGCCAAAATACCAAATGCATATACAAAGACCGTCCAATACAAGAAATTTCATATGTGAATACACAAAATTACCATGTGAATATGCAAAAATACAATGTGCACAGAACACCTTTTTCTATAACAGCTGACATACATATAAACCCACAAAATTGACATGTGAACATGCCAAAATACCAAAAGCATATACAAAGACCGTCCAATACAAGAAATTTCATATGTGAATACACAAAATTACCATGTGAATATGCAAAAATACAATGTGCACAGAACACGTTTTTCTATAACAACTGACATACATATAAACCCACAAAATTGACATGTGAACATGCCAAAATACCAAATGCATATACAAAGACCGCCCAATACAAGAAATTTCATATGTGAATACACAAAATTACCATGTGAATATGTAAAAATACAATGTGCACAGAACACCTTTTTCTATAACAGCTGACATACATATAAACCCACAAAATTGACATGTGAACATGCCAAAATACCAAATGCATATACAAAGACCATCCAATACAAGAAATTTCATATGTGAATACACAAAATTACCATGTGAATATGCAAAAATACAATGTGCACAGAACACCTTTTTCTATAACAGCTGACATACATATAAACCCACAAAATTGACATGTGAACATGCTAAAATACCAAATGCATATACAAAGACCATCCAATACAAGAAATTTCATATGTGAATACACACAATTACCATGTGAATATGCAAAAATACAATGTGCACAGAACACCTTTTTAAATGACATGTGAACACACAAAATTACCATGTGAACACATAAAATTACCATGTGAACACACAAAATTACCAAATGCACATACAATAGAAATTAGAAATACCATTTTCCTATAATTTTTTTTCAAACCTAATTATGAAATTGTAAAAGAAAACATAACCCTTAAATTCGATATACTACATTAGCATTATACCTTCCATATAGTTGGTTTCTTCTGTTTGTTGTTCAGAATGTTCATCCTCACTTAAATTTATCGGGTTATCTTCATTTGTAGGTTGTGTTTGTTTTCTGAACGTTGATGCTATTCTGGTACTTCTTCTACTTGGTGTTGCCGTTGTTGAATACAAAATGTTAACAAACGTGATTTGCGATAATGTGAACCCAATTCTAGTTGTGAACAGAAGAATCATTAGAAGTAACTATAATAAACCAAACACTTTTGCTTACTTTCTTCGCCTTCTTCGATTTTGCCTTTGATGTTGATGCTCCATTCACCATTTCTCTTCTTACTTCTTTGATTTGAGTATATCTTCTCGTTTAGGGTATTGGTTCACCTGGTTTTTGTTGTTTGCTTTTGTTTCTGCTTCTTTTTGAAATGAACTCCGTGGAATGAAGACGTGAAAAGAACGTGGGAAGTTCTGCTTGTTAAATGAGATGGTTAAATTCCCATTTTGCCCCTACGGTTTTCATTCTGAAGAGACCTGCGCGTTTTTTTTCATTTATTTACATGTTTGCCATCAATTGATTAGGATCATTGATCTATGTTGTCACTTTTAATCCAAGGGTTAATATTGGTACATTCGGTACTCTATGTAAACATGGTATCTCCTCGATCCATATTCTATATATATATATATATATATATATATATAGATGAGATCATTGCATAACCTAAATTTAGTGTAGAACCGTAGAACCAATATCGTCCATAGATTAGATTAATCTAATGATCTTGATTAAAACCATAAAGTTTGGAATTAGTGAAAAAAAGATTGACATTAGTGATTATTTAGGAAAAAATGAATAGATTGGAAATAGCAAAATGATTGGCATTAGTAAAATAAATATCCTTTTTCTTTAAATTAAAATAACATTAATATGATTAATTGTTAAATCAAAAAAATTATACAATAAAAACAAGAATTTTATACTCTTTAAAACGAGACCGGTCATGATATATTTTTTTTGAAAAAATTTTACGTGTTTATTTTTCGTAAAAAAATTACTCAGACCACCATGCAATGTAGCATGGCCGGTATCATTCAATGTCGAATGACCACTTGATATCGTATATTCAATGTCGATGCAACGCTGCATGTACATTCAAAATTAACAGAATCAAAATAATGGTCAAAATTAGTAGTCAAAAGTTGGTTGATTTGATGAGAACAAAAATGACATATTTTTTTCGAAAAAATTTTATGTGTTTATTTTTCGTAAAAAAAAAATTACCCAGACCACGATGCAATGTAGCATGGCCGATATAATTCAATGTCGAATGAACACTTGATGTCGTATATCCAACGTCGATGCAACACTGCATGTACATTCAAAATTAACAGAACCAAAATAATGGTCAAAATTAGTAGTCAAAAGTTGGTTGATTTAATGAGAATAGTAATGATATATTTTTTTCGAAAAAAATTTTACGTGATTATTTTTCGTAAAATTTTTTTTTACCTAGACCTCCATTCAATATATTATATAGAGATCATTCAATGTCGAATTACAGTTTATATCACACATTCAACACTGCATGTCCGTTCGATATAAAAAGAGTCAAAAATGGTCAAAGTGGGCAGTCAAACTTGGTACGCTACTATTAATTCAATGTTAATTGCATAATTACCATTTTATCCCCAGTGTTATATAATAATCCAATGGTTTAGATTGGTTCTATAGTTCTGCACTAAATTAAGGTTCTGCAATGATATCAACCCTATATATATATATATATATATATATATATATATATATATATATATATAAGATCAATGGGAACCATTTATAGCCAATCATTTGTCATCAAAATTATTAAAATATAATATAAATATTGCTTAAAAATCTTTCCCACATTAATTAATGTTGGGGGTAAAAATGGTATTAAAAAGTTTAAATTAGAATCAAAGATTCTGTGTATCCCATGAAAATCTCTGTGTATCCAAGAAAATCTCCATTTCAGTTAATATCATTCCTTACACCTATACTGAACATGTGCAATGATGACACTTTATAAACCATGATTGAACATGTTCAATACCGTCAATATTGGTTTATCACCAAAACGGTTTACAGCGACTAAAAACACAATAAACCCCGATTGCACATGTTCAATAACGTGTAAATCAAATCGAACCTTCACGAACGGTTTGAAGAATATAATAAATACCCATTGTCGAATCAGATTGAACATGTTCACTAAAACCCATTGTCGAATCCGATTGAACCATGTTCACTAAAACCAATTGTCGAATCCAATTGAAAATGTTCATTAAAAGCCATTTTGAAATTTATTATAGATTTGTTATGGAAGTAAATTCCCATAATTATGAGATCCATTAATTTATTAGCTGTCATCTATTATTTAAGATAAACCTTTGACTATATTACCCTTTTAAACTTATAAACAAACATGAATGGACTCCGGTTCCCCAGTCTAATATGGTACCACATTGATCCCGACCCTATATATATATATATATATATATATATATATATATATATATATATATATATATATATATATATATATATATATATATAGGGTTGGGATCATTGCAGAACTATAGAACCAATCTAAACCGTTGGATTATTATATAACACTAGGGATAAGATGATAATTATGCAATTAACATTAAATTAATAGTAGCCTACCAAGTTTGACTGCCCACTTTGACCATTTTTGACTCTTTTAATATCGAAGGTACATGCAGTGTTGAATGTGTGATATAAACTGTAATTCGACATTGAATGATCTCTATATAATATATTGAATGGAGGTCTAGGTAAAAAAAAATTTACGAAAAATAAACACGTAAAATTTTTTCGAAAAAATATATCATTACTATTCTCATTAAATCAACCAACTTTTGACTACTAATTTTGACCATTATTTTGGTTCTGTTAATTTTGAATGTACATGCAGTGTTGCATCGACGTTGGATATATGACATCAAGTGTTCATTCGACATTGAATTATATCGGTCATGCTACATTGCATCGTGGTCTGGGTAATTTTTTTTTTTTACGAAAAATAAACACGTAAAATTTTTCGAAAAAAATATGTCATTACTGTTCTCATTAAATCAACCAAATTTTGACTACTAATTTTGACCATTATTTTGGTTCTGTTAATTTTGAATGTACATGCAGTGTTGCATCGACGTTGAATTATATCGGTCATTCTACTGTAACACCCTCAAACTAATCCACAATGCCACGTAATTACCACATCAGTAACGATATAATATAATAATCTCTACACTATTCCCAAACATACACGCGGAAAACCCGATAATTTAAAACATTATTTTTACATAAGAAATAGTCACGGAAGTCTCTGAATATTACACAACCTATCCGAAGTATATAAAACAATCCCCAAAATATAACTACCTCTATGAAAGGTAGCTAACTCCTCGATCACAAAGATGGTGTAAACCTACTTTGGTGCAGCAGGCCTACTAACAGTCCGGTCACCTGGAATACACACAACAACACACACAGGTCAGCTAAAGCTGGTGAGAATGCAAGTGTTAGTGTACGATTATAAAGCTCAGAAAATAATTAACCCAATAATAAAACGTTCAGCATTCTCTACTGAACAAGTATATGAGATCCCACAAGGTAGCTCAACTCGCGTGGATAGGCCCACGTACCAAATCCCTAGACCGCACAAAGCAGTCGTCAGGAACTCGAAAGGGAATTGGGAGCGACCCAACCCCTGCCCAGCCGTACGGTTTAGTATCTCAACAGCTCAAGTGTCCCAAATCTCATATTAAAACACAGTTCTCAATAAAGCACAGTAATACATGCATGATAATATCTCAATAAAAACTCGTAAGAAAACTCATGATATCTCGTAAAAAGCTCAGTAAAAGATCATGCAAGTATTAATAAATAATCGTACAAGTATCTCAAGAAAAACATGCAAACTCACCTGCTCAGCTAGATAAACTAAGTCTCGGTTCCCTGCCCTTTCCCTACCCTGTCAACACGAGACCCTGAAAACACAATAACACAATCTCAATATCACAAACTCAGCCCAACAACTCTATACACAATTCTCAGCAACTCTCGAGACCCCAAGGACCCAAATACACGACTCACAGAACCCAAAAACCCGACCCGAACCCTCAGCCGCATCGCGGCCGAACTCAACCAATCGCGGCCGCGCTGACCTCAAACTCGGCCGAGCTCACATCGCGGTCCGAGCTCGGACGTCAACCGCCTGCGATCATCTCAAGAACATCGCGGCCCGCGATCAAGGGATCGCGGTCGCGCTCACGGACGAACAGAACCAGAATGCTCTGTTTTTCACAGCCAGGGGATTTCTCCCCCAAAATCAATTTCAGCTCGATTTTAATCGCAGATATGGACTCGAATTTGCTCAAAAACAATCACAAACTCAATTGAATCACTCACTCATGATTTATAACAATTAACTCACGAATTCAAGCTCGAATTTACCTTAATATGAATCCGAATCGAAAGAAGAATTTGATGTCTATCTCGGGAGCTTCGATCACAACTTGAGGCTTCGATCTCTGTTGCTGGAATTCCAATCACACACATACACACACTCAAACTTAACTCTGGCTTTTGAAAATGAATTGAAGGAACAAAGGAGTAAACTATATATACGTTTTGGGTTTAACTTGGTCCGACACCCAAAAATCCGATCCCGATACCCCAAAATACAATTTTATATCCCCGGGTCCCAAATTAAATAATTAATCCAATGAAATAATTCCACGTACCTATCTCAAAATCGGGATGTTACAAGTCCTCCCTCCTTATAAAGATTCTGTCCTCAGAATCTAGCTCGAAGCAAAGAGGTGAGGATATCGGCTGCGCATCTCTGACTCTGGCTCCCATGTGGCGCTGGTACCCTTATGATGCTTCCACTGCACCAACACTAACGCCACCTCTTTATTACGCAACCTCTTCACTTTCCGATCTGTCACTGCCTCAGCCTGCTCGGCATATTGAAGTCTATCATCGACCTCAATCTCAGATAACGGCACCCTCTGATCATCACGGGCTAAGCACTTACGGAGATGACTAACATGAAAAGCATTATGCACTCCCGATAACTCTGAAGGCAAATCCAGACGATAAGCCTAATCCCCAATCCTCTCAATAACCTTAAACGGCCCGATATAGCGCGAACCCAATTTACCTCTCCTCCGAAATCGAATAATCCCCTTCCAGGGTGAGACTTTAACCATCACGGAGTCTCCGACCTGAAACTCTAACTCGGACATCCGGCGATCCGCATAACTCTTCTGGCGACTCTGAGCTGTCCTAATCCGCTGCTGAATCATAGCGACCTTCTCGCTAGTCTCCTGAAGAACCTCTGGGCCGCTGATAAGACGCTCCCCAACCTCTCCCCAACATACTGGAGTCAAGCACTTACGTCCATAAAGAGCCTCGAATGGAGGCATGCCGATAGATGCATGGTAGCTGTTATTATACGCAAACTCAACAAGCGGCAGATGAAGATCCCAGCTACCCCCGAAATCAATAACACAAGCCCACAGCATATCCTCCAAAGTGTGATTAGTCCGCTCTGTCTGACCCCCTGTCTGCGGATGATAGGTCGTACTCAACTGAACTCGGGTGCCCAACTCCCTCTGAAAGCTCTGCCAGAATCGCGACACAAATCGGCTGTCTCGATCCGACGTAATAGATCTCGGAAATCCATGTCTCGCAACAATCTCGCTGATGTAGAGGCGCGCTAACTGATCCATCGTGATAGTCCCACGAACGGCCAAGAAGTGAGCGCTCTTCGTAAGCCGATCAACAATCACCCAAATCATATCATTCCCACTAACAGTCCGCGGGAGTCTCACTATGAAGTCCATGGTGATATCATACCACTTCCACTCTGGAATCTCTAGCGGCTGAAGTCTGCCATGCGGCTTCTGATGCTCACTCTTAACTCTCAAACACGTCATACATGCCTCCACATACTTTCCCACATCCCTCTTCATCCCTGACCACCAATAATGAACTCGCAGATCTCTGTACATCTTCGTGCTGCCCGGATGGATCGATAATCTAGACTTATGGGAATCATCTAGAATCAGCTGTCTCAAATTCCCTACTCGAGGGACCCACACTTGACCACGAAGGGTCATCAAACCTCTGTCGTCTCGGCTCAACAACTCTAGCTGCCCGGCTAATCTTTCTCTGTGCACATTCTCGCCCCTCAGCCCCTCCTCCTGAGCTGACCGCAGACCGTCAATCAAGGTCGACGTGACCTCTAGTCGAGAAGCTCTAGATACAACCGTCTGCTCATAGGATCTCCTGCTCAAGGCGTCTGCCACCACATTAGCCTTCCCCGGGTGGTACTGGATGTCACAATCATAATCCTTTAGGAGCTCCATAATACGCCTCTGTCTCATGTTCAGCTCCTTCTGACTGAACAGATACTGCAAACTCTTGTGATCGGTAAACACGGTAAAGCGCGTCCCATACAGATAATGCCGCCATATCTTCAAGGCAAAGACTATGGCGTCCAACTCTAGATCATGCACTGGCCGACTCAACTCATAGCTCCGAAGCTGTCTCGAGGCATAAGCAATCACCTTCCCTCTCTGCATCAATACACACCCCAGCCCGGTAAAAGAAGCATCGCAATACACAGCAAAATCCTCGGAACCCTCTGGCAACGCTAGAATCGGAGCCCTACATAACCGATTCTTCAACTCTAGAAAAGCACTCTCCTGCTCCTCGGTCCACACAAATGGCACTGATTGCCTGGTCAACATCGTCAGAGGTACTGCGATCCACGAGAAATTCTCTATAAACCGCCGATAATACCCAGCCAAACCCAAGAAACTGCGAACCTCGGACACAGATGTGGGCTGACCCCAACTCATAATCGCCTCGACTTTCGCTGGATCCACCTTAACGCCCTCGCTCGTCACCACATTCCCTAAGAACTGCACCTCTCGAAGCCAAAACTCGCATTTCGAAAACTTGGCATAAAGCCTCTCTCTATGCAAAGTACTCAGGACCTCCCTCAGATGCTGGCTATGCTCCTCGCTACTCCTCGAGTATATCAAAATATCATCAATAAACACAATTACAAAACGATCGAGCATCGGCCTGCAGACCCTATTCATCAGGTCCATAAATGCTGCTGGGGCATTAGTCAGCCCGAACGGCATGACTAAGAACTCATAATGACCATATCTGGTCCTGAAAGCAGTCTTAGGCACGTTCTCGTCTCTAACTCGCAGCTGATGATACCCGGAACGCAGATCAATCTTCGAAAAGAAACTCGCCCCCTGCAGCTGATCAAAGAGATCATCAATCCTCGGCAAAGGATAACGGTTTCTCACCGTTACCCTATTAAGCTCTCTATAATCAATACACATACGCATCGTCCCGTCCTTCTTTTTCACGAATAACACTGGGGCTCCCCACGGTGAAGAACTGGGACGAATGAACCCTCGATCCAACAGATCCTGCAACTGCGTCATCATCTCACGCATCTCGGTGGGAGCTAACCGATACGGCGTACGCGCAATAGGAACGGCCCCGGGAACTAGGTCGATCCTGAACTCAACCTGCCGGTCCGGCGGCAGACCCGACAACTCATCTGGAAATACGTCCGGGAAATCTCTAACCACCGGCACATCACTGACCTCCTTCTTCTCTTTCTTCGAATCTACCACATAAGCTAAATAGGTGGCACATCCCTTCTCCACATACCTCTGCGCCTGCGCAATCGACACAATGCTCATCTCTCCCCGACGCCTCTCGCCATATATCATCGCTGACTCTGACTCGGAAACAGGGATACGAATCATCTTCTTAGAACAGAAGATATCTGCCTGACGCGCTGTCAGCCAATCCATGCCAACAATGGCATCAAAACTGCTAATCTCCATAGGCATCAAGTCTATGGAAAACCGATGGCCATCTATCTCTAATGCACAATTTCTATAAATACGGCTCACTAATACAGTACTACCATCAACACGCTCAACAATAACAGGCACAGATAACTCAGATGAAGGCATAGCAAAATAATCACAGAAGGAGGCAGATACATATGAACGATCGGATCCCGAATAAAATAAAATAAAGGCACGCAATCCATTAAGGACGAACGTACCAGATACAACATCGGGCGACTGACGCGCCTCCTCCGCAGTCGCCTGGAAAACTCTACCACGAGCCCTCGGTGCTCCTCCTCCCCGAGGCGCTGAAGATGACCCAGACGGCCCAGCCCCACCCGAACTCGACCCCGGAAATCCTGCACTCGGGTTCGGACAATCCCGAGACATATGACCCGGCTTCCCGCATCGGAAGCATAAAGAGACTCCTGGGAAGTACACGCAACAGCTGTATGACCAAACTGGCCACATCTAAAACAACGAAGATGCTCCCGGGCACACGGCCCTGCATGGCGGTGATGGCACCGCTGACAATCTCTCTCTACCGGTGCCGAACTCTCAACTCGGCTCCCTGAATCTCGAGATCCCCTCCCAACACTCCCCTGGCTCTGGCTCTGCCTCTGACCCTGACCCTGACCCTGACCCTGCTGTCGCTGCCCCTGCTGCCTCTGGCCACCCCGACCCTGTCCCTGACTCTGCCCAACTCCCAACTGTCTATCATCGCGACCCTGATCTCGCTGGACTCCCGAACTCTGTCCCTGCTGCTCAGAATACCCACCCTGACGGCTCTCCCGATAAAACCTCGAAGATCCCGAACTCTGACCCTGGCCCGATGGCTCGATACGCTGTCTCTGGGGAGCCGACTGCTCTCGCTGTCTCTCAATCTCCCGCTCTTGGCGGCGGGCATACTCCATCGCTGATGAAAAGGTGGGGTCACGCAACATCCCCACAAACTCCCGGATATCTGGCCTCAAACCCTCAATGAACATGTTGACCTTTCGGTCCTCTGTGGCTACCTGATGCGGCGCAAACTGGGCTCTATCATTAAAGATATCGATATAATCCTGAACAGATCTGGATCCCTGCTGCAGATGAATGAACTCCCGCTCCAGCTCTCTCCTCGTGTCCAACGGACAGTACTGCAGCTCGAACTCAGTACGAAACTCCTCCCACGTCATCAGATAGGCCTCATCAACCCTTCGAGCACTAACGACTGAACCCCACCATCTCAAAGCTCCCCCCTTCAGAAGGTAGGAGGCATAACTCACCCTATCCGCTCGATCCACATGAGCTATGCGAAATGCAGCCTCAACCTCTCTCAACCAGTCAAGTGCCTTCGAGGCACCGACTCCACCGAAAAACTCAGAAGGGCGACCCGTCATAAAGTCCTTAAAGGACCCACGCGATGGCTGGCTAGAAGAAGCACCAGCCCCGGAACTCTGCTCTCCCTCGGGTGGAGGCACCGTGCCTCGACCCCTACCCATACTCTGACCCGGAAAACGCTCATCTAGAATCTGACCTATCACAGAATACAAGTCAGATCTACGCAAAGGCTCCTCATCTCTATGGTCATCCCCCTGAGGCCCGCTGCCCTGACGGTCCATAATAACCTGCACAATAAGATAATAACACAAATCAACTCTACAAGACTCTACACACTACTCGTTCATCACCTGGTACTCTACTTCGGTTTACAATCCAAGGATCTAGACTCTATGGTTTAAGCTTAAGCATCCACTAGATACTTAATCTCTTAAACCTAGGCTCTGATACCAAGCTTGTAACACCCTCAAACTAATCCACAATGCCACGTAATTACCACATCAGTAACGATATAATATAATAATCTCTACACTATTCACAAACATACACGCGGAAAACCCGATAATTTAAAACATTATTTTTACATAAGAAATAGTCACGGAAGTCTCTGAATATTACACAACCTATCCGAAGTATATAAAACAATCCCCAAAATATAACTACCTCTATGAAAGGTAGCTAACTCCTCGATCACAAAGATGGTGTAAACCTACTTTGGTGCAGCAGGCCTACTAACAGTCCGGTCACCTGGAATACACACAACAACACACACAGGTCAGCTAAAGCTGGTGAGAATGCAAGTGTTAGTGTACGATTATAAAGCTCAGAAAATAATTAACCCAATAATAAAACGTTCAGCATTCTCTACTGAACAAGTATATGAGATCCCACAAGGTAGCTCAACTCGCGTGGATAGGCCCACGTACCAAATCCCTAGACCGCACAAAGCAGTCGTCAGGAACTCGAAAGGGAATTGGGAGCGACCCAACCCCTGCCCAGCCGTACGGTTTAGTATCTCAACAGCTCAAGTGTCCCAAATCTCATATATAAAACACAGTTCTCAATAAAGCACAGTAATACATGCATGATAATATCTCAATAAAACTCGTAAGAAACTCATGATATCTCGTAAAAAGCTCAGTAAAAGATCATGCAAGTATTAATAAATAATCGTACAAGTATCTCAAGAAAAACATGCAAACTCACCTGCTCAGCTAGATAAACTAAGTCTCGGTTCCCTGCCCTTTCCCTACCCTGTCAACACGAGACCCTGAAAACACAATAACACAATCTCAATATCACAAACTCAGCCCAACAACTCTATACACAATTCTCAACAACTCTCGAGACCCCAAGGACCCAAATACACGACTCACAGAACCCAAAAACCCGACCCGAACCCTCAGCCGCATCGCGGCCGAACTCAACCAATCGCGGCCGCACTGACCCTATCGCGGTCGCGGCCGCGCTGACCTCAAACTCGGCCGAGCTCACATCGCGGTCCGAGCTCGGACGTCAACCGCCTGCGATCATCTCAAGAACATCGCGGCCCGCGATCAAGGGATCGCGGTCGCGCTCACGGACGAACAGAACCAGAATGCTCTGTTTTTCACAGCCAGGGGATTTCTCCCCCAAAATCAATTTCAGCTCGATTTTAATCGCAGATATGGACTCGAATTTGCTCAAAAACAATCACAAACTCAATTGAATCACTCACTCATGATTTATAACAATTAACTCACGAATTCAAGCTCGAATTTACCTTAATATGAATCCGAATCGAAAGAAGAATTTGATGTCTATCTCGGGAGCTTCGATCACAACTTGAGGCTTCGATCTCTGTTGCTGGAATTCCAATCACACACATACACACACTCAAACTTAACTCTGGCTTTTGAAAATGAATTGAAGGAACAAAGGAGTAAACTATATATACGTTTTGGGTTTAACTTGGTCCGACACCCAAAAATCCGATCCCGATACCCCAAAATACAATTTTATATCCCCGGGTCCCAAATTAAATAATTAATCCAATGAAATAATTCCACGTACCTATCTCAAAATCGGGATGTTACAGCTACATTGCATCGTGGTCTGAATAATTTTTTTTTTTTACGAAAAATAAACGCGTAAAATTTTTTCGAAAAAAATATGTCATTACTGTTCCCATTAAATCAAAGAAAACTTTTGACTACTAATTTTGACCATTATTTTGGTTCTGTTAATTTTGAATGTACATGCAGTGTTGCATCGACGTTGAATTATATCGGACATGCTACATTGCATCGTGGTCTGTATAAATTTTTTTTTTTACGAAAAATAAACGCGTAAAATTTTTTCGAAAAAAATGTGTCATTACTGTTCCCATTAAATCAATCAACTTTTGACTACTAATTTTGACCATTATTTTGGTTCTGTTAATTTTGAATGTACATGCAGTGTTGCATCGACGTTGAATATACGATATCAAGTGTTCATTCGACATTGAATGATACTGGCCATGCTATATTGCATCGTGGTCTGGGTAATTTTTTTTTACGAAAAATAAACACGTAAAATTTTTTCGAAAAAAATATATCATGACTGGTCTCGTTTTAAAGAATATAAAATTCTCGTTTTTATAGTATAATTTTTTTGATTTAACAATTAATCATATTAATGTTATTTTAATTTAAAGAAAAATGATATTTATTTTATTAATGCCAATTTTTTTGCTATTTCCAATCTATTTCTTTTTTACCTCTGAAAGAATTAAAAAATCACTAATGTCAATCTTTTTTTCACTAATTTCAAACTTTATGGTTTTAATCAAAACCGTTAGATTAATCTAATCTATGGACGATATTGGTTCTACGGTTCTACACTAAATTTAGGTTCTGCAATGATCTCATATATATATATATATATAGATGGATGTAAATTCAAATTTTATCTAGATAAGATTGTTGTTAAAATATGTTTTTATATAGATATATAAATAAATGTTGATGACATAATATTTAGATTTAATTTATTTAAATTCCATTTATATTAAAAGGATAAAAAGATTATGAAAAAAAAATATACGATGCATGTTTCAACATTTTATACTTAATATGGTTTAATTAAAATTATGTTAGCTTAATAGATTATACAAAGTAAATACAATTATATTATTCATGTTTCAAATTTAAAGACAATATACATGTTTTAGTTATATATTAGTAACATTTATGAACAAAGTATAGAACTAATACTTTACAAAGAACGGTTTAACACTGTTTCAGAAAGATTGAGCTTTTACACAAAAGATTCAAAAACCTCTCCTCCTGCTCACTACTAGAAAAATGAGTATCAGCGACGGAATTTTAGCGATGGATTATACGGATCTGCAACAGATCAGGGACAGATTATAAATGACAGATCTGCAACAGATCCGTCGCTAAATGAAAATCAGAGACAAGGGTTTTACTGACAGATCAATCCGTCGCAAATCGTAGCTGAAACACATCAGCGACAGAATAGCGACGGAAAAATTCGATACCCCAGTTTTTTGTAGTGGCTAATGTCCCAAATACATCTTTAGTTTAATTGCTTTTATATAATGAATTGAAATGATTAATTTAAGGAAATAATTTTGGAAAGAAAGATAAAAAGGTTATTTATATATTTTTGATTAATTAAATTTAGTATTGAGTGGTTCTAAATTAGAAAAAAAGAGCGGAAAAATGAAAAAGTAATGTATTGATAGAATGACATGTGTCAATGAGATTAAAATATATAGACTAGGTTATATACCCATGTAATACATGGGTTAAATTTAAAAAATTAAGAATAAATATTTATAAAAATACATGAAATAATTATAAAAAATTGGGTTTATTAGATTTTAGTTAATTATATATTAGATTAGTTAGATTAGATTATAATAAATTGAATTCGATTTGATTTTAAATGTGTGGTTGACACGCGAAAAATTAGTTACACGTTAAATAGTATTTATAGATTAAAAACAAATTAAATAGAAAAATTGTAGGCACACATGACAATTTGTTGTTAATCCAATTGACTCTCTATCTAAATGTCATGTGACATCTAGTCACTTATATAATAGAATAGATAGATATAGATATAGATTTAGTGAGGACAAATTTCACTCCATAAAAAAAAAATTAATTCAAACTACAAACACCTTTTAGAAGAGGAGGAAAAAATTATAACAAAAGTGAGAATAAAAACATTTTTTGAAAGAAAGGGATGAGAAGTGCTTAGAAGACCTTTCTATCTTTTTTCTCTTCAAGGAAACAAACGGTTTTCAATTGGTTTCGTCTTCTCGTGTTTTCAATCTAGCAGACAAAAATGAAAAAAAAAACACTTTTATGAAAAACAAACAATGCCTAACAATATCAGCTCACATGACCTTTCTTGATGAAGTGGATGTCATGTATACAAAGTTACTATTATTTCGAGTTTTCGACAATTTAACTAAAAATGTCCATTTTAATTATTATATATCTATTAAAAATATTATTTTAACCACTAAATGTTTTTTTTTTATGTTGATCACTTTATTATTACGTTATGATTTGTTGTTTAGGTGAAAAAAAGCGATTAATCTATTTTGGTATGTTGATATAACTGTGATGACATGTAACATAATCTTATATATGATAAATGAAAACATTAGATGCCTATATGTCGTTTTTACGTTTAACTAGAAAATATAAATACAATTTATACTTATAAATAAAAGATAAATACAACTCACTATTTTTTGAATCTATACAATAAACAGAACACAAATTGACATATAGCATCACCATATTCCACCTAAAAAGATAATTACACATTATTATTTTTAAAATAAAATAAAATAAAAGATAAATATATATTTCATTATTTCTAATATCTATAATTATTAATAAATATAAAAGATAAATACAATTTATTGTTTCCTATATCATTAAATATTAATAAATAGATGAAATTTAAATCAACATCCAAATTATATCTTATATATACTTATCTATATTTCAAATTAAAAAAAATATATTATTTGTTTATAAACTTATTAATATATATTAAAAATAAATACAATCATATAAACAATATTAAATATTTTAAAAGTAAATATAATATTGCAACACATCGACTTCGGAGCAGGGATGTGGAATTGTCCCATTGATTGACTATTATATTGATTATTATGTTGGTCCAATTATGCCGAGACCGATATTACGTGGTTGTGAAGCATAGTTTTAGTGGATTAATAATAATTATGGATTCATGAAATTAAATGAGACTTATTGGTACTAATTGTGAAAATTTGATGATGGGATCGGGTGTGAGTGTTTAACCCGTGATATAATTGGATATGTATATGTGTTGACATGTCATTATCTTTTGCTTTACTTTGAATTCACCCAAAGAAAGTTAGTCAGTGTGTGTTTCAGGTGTTGAAACTGAGAAGAAGCCATATCATTTGAATTGAATTGCTAGGATTCATTATCAAACCTTGATTTTTGTGTTCTACAAAGCTTCAAGGTAAGTGGAAGCCTTAAATCCTTTAGTTTTGTTGTATCAATTGTTGGGAAACTATGGGAATTGGTTGGGAAAATATTATAAGTGTTTTGGAATTGAAAACATGGGTTTATATAGTTGACATCGAAGTTGGGGGTTGAAAATCCCCCCTAGACGAAAGTTGAACGGGAATATAGGACCTGCAACCCGCCTCGATCAAAGTCGTGATGTCGTGAGTGCGGCCACGATAGGTTGAGGCGGTGCGAGGTCGAGCTCAGTTTAGAGATTATGTGCACGGACCGTGGTGAGAGCGCGACCGTGATCAGCCCTGCTGGGCCAGATTGAGCTTTTGGCCCTTGAGGCTATTTAGGTTATACTTTGGGAGTCCATCAGTTGTATTATTGATTATGGAGTATTCAGGGCTTATCTGTTGAGCCGATATTAATATTTGAATATATTTTATGTGTACAGGGACTGATAGAGATCGGGCTGAGATAAATTCGAGTTATCAAAGCCTGTTAGAGTTAGCTACTGCGATCTAGGTGGGTACATGAGTTCCTTTAAAAAGCATGCCGCCTCTTTTGAGTCCTTATATGTTTATCTATTATATGTGATTATATTATTGGCACTGCGAGCTGCCTATCAAGTAAGATCTTACCTTTCTTATTATTGTGTTATACATGTGTATGTGTATTAAGTAGTTAAATGTGATCCATTGTAGAGTTGATCGCGATGAGTTATTGCGTGGGCTGAGAGCCCTATTTACTCTAATGTGTGGTTATCATATATATGGATGTGATTATTGTCAGGCCGCTCCTGAGATTTATTAGTCCTGTTAGCCTTCAAGGGCGTGGCTTGGCAACAGAGGAGGAGGGGTCTCCCCAGTTGAGATGTGTATCTTAGTGTGACATTGGATCACAAGCTCATATGGGAAGAGGGTAGTGATGCATGAGATATGATATGGGTGTAGGGTTGCTATGATTAGCATGTGTTATGTGCTTATGTGTTAGTTACAGATTCTAAACCTTTGTGTACTCACGAGCTGTCAAAACTTACATACTCAAGTCTGAATGTGTATATCAAGGGGTGAGAATATTGGGCAGCTAGCTCCAGAGTAGAATTAGGAGCTTGGGTTTGCTACAGAGAGTTGTTGCGTCATCCTGACTGTATGTTGACGCCATCTTTGGGGGAAATTTTATGTATATGTATTTTGGGTCATTTACAGCTGAGATTATCAGCTAAACCGGATTTTTAATATTATGTTGAAAGTTTTAATTAACAGTGTTTGGTATACCTTTGACATTATGCAATGGATATTATATGCGTTGTTGTCACCTGTGTATTGTAAACGACGTGACATTTAGCTGAGTTTCAACGGTGTTACAAATGACATTTAGCTAAGTTTCGAGGGTGTTACAAATAAAGTATTAATAAACTCATATTTCATAACATTTTATTTATTATCATAAAATATAGGGTTAATGTTGAAAAAAGACCTATCAACTTTATTTATTTACGTGATTAAGTCCCTAAACTTTTTTTTTCTTATTGTTTAAGTCCTTAAACTATTTTTGTCTTATTAAAAAATGTATATTTGGTCTGTTTGACTGGTTACAAACAAGTAACTTTAGTTTTTTACTTTATTAATGTTGGAAAAAACTCACCATCTTTTTATATTTTAGTGATTAAGTCCCTAAATTTTTTTGTTTTATCAGTTGTGTATACAGGCTAATCCGGTAGCCGGTCAAATATATATACTTTTTAATAATACAGACATAGTTTAGAGACTTTAAAAGGGTATATATATATATATATATATACATATATATATATATATATATATATATATATATATATATATATAAACATTGTGTTTTACGTAAAAGTAAAATTTCAAATTATATCGATTAAATTAGGCTAATGTCGTACAATAATTGTGTACTTTTTAAAGTGTACCAAACTGAAACACCCTTTCAACTAATATAGATGTTTCACGAATAATTAACAATAATTACTTGCGGAATTGTGGTCAAATTTAAAATTTCAATAACAAAAGCCATCAACATGATTCTCCTCACTATACTACCTATCAATATGCAAATTTTCGGTGAATCATGGATCAAAGTTCAACGTTTACAATGTCTAAATATCCAAAATATATGATCGCGAATGGAAACTATATCCATTCCCATGTGTGAGTCAAAACGGAGGTCCACTAAGTCCCAACCCCAAGCATGTCAAGTCATATACCAAACCAATGAAGCCGCTAGTCAAGCTCCAATCCACTATCAAGGTGGTCCAGTGTGACCCTTTCCTTTTTCTTGAAAAGGTTAACAACTAACGGGTCAAGAAAGTTAAGTGAGTTGCTAGATTAGTAAGGATGCATAATATACATGCATGCAACAATAATCAATGAGTATGTTCAATAAAAATATGATCGAGCGCTCAACTTAGGCTTAGATCTAGCCCAACATGTTGCTCAATTTAGGCCTAGAGCTAGCCGAACATCTTGCTCAAGTTAGGCTTAGAGCTAGCCAAACATAATCAATGGATATCCAGGTGAGGTCAAATGAAAGCATATCAAGTATGGTGAGGTCCAAGGTGCGTCACATAAGCCCAAAGAATCATACATGTGAGAATTGAGGGTAACTATGCATCTACTATCAAAATATCAACAATTAGATCAAATCCAAGTGAGTTTAAATGATAACATATCAAGTATGGTGAGATCCAAGGTGCCTCACATAAGTCCAAAAAATCATACATGTGAGAATCGAGAGTAAATATGCATCTACTATCAAAATATCAACAATTAGCTCAACAATGTGCTCAACGAGGTAAAGCAACAAGATACATGGTCATTATGTAATACTAATGCTAGAACTCACAGTGATTGGTTTAAAAAGATTCCAAAGCCTTTCAATGATGTTACAATAGTCCCGAGAATGGCTAAAGCTTGCAATCAAGCTCCTTTCGACTCTATTCACCTATAAGAATTCACAATGCATATACGTAAGCCCCCGAACATAATATAAGCCCCTAAGAGTGGCCTAAGAGTATTGGGATATCAAACCGAAAGCACTAAGTCCAAATGAGGCCCTATGAGTTCCGGAATTTATCAAAGGCCCTCAAACCCTTTAAACACTTAATTTAGAGGTGTATTGCAAGTATAAGGCCCAAGCATCAACCCCCGACCAAGCAAACTTCACTTTTGGGATAGAAAGATGGTAAGGGTGTGACTACTCAATGATCACGTCGTGACCACTGCACCATCCTAGTCCCCTGCTCGTTTTCTTGACACAAATGCACACCAAACCCCATTAAAACCTCCATCAATGCTTCTACCATTTGCAAGGGACTTTACCAAAAATATATATAGCCTATTAAGATCAATTTAACACTTCTAAACATACTAGAATCATAACCTAACAATCCATGATTCCATGGATTTCATATGAACTCCAATCAAGTTCTAGAATGGCCGAAAACTCCAACCGACAACACCAAACTCCAATTGAGCTTGTATTTAATTCTAATCAATTCCATAGCAATATTAGACATATTTAGGTTATGTTTAATCATTCATTTTATATTTAAACATTAAAACCCAATTCCATAATGCTTAGGAACTCATTGTGGCGTTTCATCAGACATGTGGTGTGCGGTTTATACCTAAAACACCAAGTTGAGTCTTTGCACGTGTTTTGTGTTATCCGATACATGGAATCACTTTAATAACATAAATACATACTTTCGATACACATTTGAATCATAACATAACATTCAATGATTCCTTGGAATTCATATAAACTCAAATTGAGTTCCTAAGTGGCCAAAACCCAAACTAAGCCTTCAAAACTCCAAATGAGTTCCTACTAGCTTCCATTCAATTGTATTGCCATAAATAAAATATTTGGTTCATAAATGATCATTTAAAACATGTATTCTAATGAAACCCAACTTCCATACACCATTGGAGCTCAAATGGAACTCCAACTTGGGTTTTCACCCAAGTTCACCAAATTCCAAATCCAAATGAGTTTCCAGTTTACTCCAATCAATATCATATCATTACTTAACATAATTGAATCATAAACTAACATGTAACCATACTAAATCAACACAAATCTTCCTACTTCCACCATTGAAGCTCAAATAGAGCTTCAATTTTGGTTTCCACTCAACATCACCAACTCAACTCAATCAATCACATATTTCTGACTCAAATACATTTATAAATAATAAACATTAACCTACACTTGATACATGAGTCAATTTCTAACTCAACCACAAAAACCCATTTAGGGTTATGTTCTTCCAAAATGAAGATGGAGAAAAGAATGGAGAGAAGGTGTTATACCTTCAAAGATAGTACCAAAATATGATTTCTAAGCTTCAATCTTCAATCTGTGATCAAGAACCTCAACCCTAGCTCCCTTTTCTCTCTTCTTTTCTTTAAATAATGCAAGAATGAAATGTGAAGTGTGGGCATGTGTGTTTGGACGGTTTCAAAGGCGAGGAAAAAGGAGGAATTTTGGCATTTGCCCAACTCCACCCTCCCACTCTTCACTAATTGACAACATAACCCCTCCACAACTCATCATTTATTTAAAATACAAACCACATTGCTACAACTTGCATTTAATTAACAATTCAATACCCTAATGAGTTGTTTTGACATAATTATACTAAATGTATTCAAACACCACATTAATCACCTCTTATGTCACAATTAATCATTATTTAATTGTCAAAGTACATTATCTATTCTTGTCATTTCAATACAAACCAACATTTTATTTTTTTATCATTCAAGTCCCAATAATAGAAATTATTACTAATATTTAGCAATTAACCCCTAATATTGCACTTAAATTCACAATTATAATTGTTTCAAAAAGTTAATTACCTTTTTAATTATTAGGGGGGTTACAACCGATATGGTACATGTACTTTTTTAATTATCCATATTAATCCTGTAATTTTTGATCTTTCAAATATGATAATTAGGGTTATCAGTTACAAGTTATATTGGTTAAAAATATTAGGTGGACAAGGATTTCCATATTCAGAATATGAGTTGGCAAAGCAAATCTGATGCAGATTTTAACAATAACTTGTTGTAATCCACATGTCATTTGAGTTGGCAATTTATGTGATGTGTAAGCTTAGTAATAACACAAACACAAATCAGAAGAACGCTAGGATATGAACGAACCCTGACTGACGAAAAAGCAAACCCTAGTTAACGAAGAAGCACGAGGAAGAGAAGAACGCAAAACAGATGTAGGTTTTCTATCTTTCGTTTATCCTCGTAAGCATTCGTATGAATGTGTGTTCTAATTAATATTTGTTTTGATCGCTACAGACAATGGTACATGAACAGTACTTCAATGTAGTTGTACACTATGAGGAATGTTTATTTTAAAGTGTAATTTATAATATTTTATTTATTATTGAAAAATACATACCGACACATCGCTGCAACGTTTGAACCTCACAAAACTTGTTAAAAAAACATAGAAGACACAAAAGTAAGTCAACTTTTATATACAAATTGACAATATTAATTTAAACGTAGATGTATAAAATTTTAAAGGGGTAAAGTCATACAATGGTAACCTACTTTTCAAAATTTATCAATATGGTACGTCTACTTTTTTAAATATCGATATGGTACATGTACTTCAATTTTTCATACCGATATGATCATATTTGTAATAGACCCCTGTTTTTCAAACCATTAGAACCGTGTTTCGTATGTAAAAACCGGGCTCTATTATGTAGAATGACCATATCGATACTGAAAATTAAAGTACACGTACCATATAGACAATTAAAAAAGTAGACGTACCATATCGATACATTTTCAAAAGTAGGTTGCTATTGTATGGCTTTACCCCAATTTTAAAAACTATTATTAGTTTGTTCCTCCGATTCTTCTAATAAAATATGGTTTTCTCTTAACAAAATACTCATATATGTACTTACATACATACATGTGTATACGTATGTACAATAAATTTGTGTAATTGGTTGGGCATAATCAGGCATGTATATGCATACATACATACATACAGGGTCAGAACTTACACAGCTTAATCATACATATGTACGTACATACATACGTAATTGCATGTATGTGTGCACATACGTACATGTGCATGCATCTAACAAGGGTCGAAACTTGAACAATTTAATTGGACGGAAAAATTGGTGTGCATATAATTTATAAATGAAAAATGAAAAATAGTTGATAAAGCAAAGATCCTTTGTTTCCCATAGATGATATAAATGACAACAATAAAAATTGAAATCAAAATGAGGTAAAGCAATGTATACCAATCGAAATCTAGAAAAAATCAAGCCTAGCAAAGAGAAAACTCTTTCAATTTGTTGTGACTTGCAAAATGGTTATCGTAATTCGATTTTGGAGTCTTTATCGGAGAAGTTGAGCAACCGGAGTCGAGAGAGGATATCTCTTTCAATGTTAACTTATTCCGAAATCGTGTTAGGAATGGAGAAGAAATTAAAGAAGAAACTTGGTAATCTCACAATGCAACATTATTATCTAGATTGAAACATTAAAATGGAGGAGAAAAATAAATATTAATTACAAATGTTGTGCCATTGTAGTCATTTTAATGTTGAAATTGAAGACAAATTTAAAACTTGGAAAGCATGGAAGCTTTTTTATTTAGAAATAATTATTTGCCATAGTGAAAAAAAGGGAACCCACGTTTTGGGTTCTTACCGACGAGTCCACACCCTTAACCATCAAACTAGAGATTTTACTATGATTTTTTCATTCATTATTCGAAGTTTTCTTATATTATTTTAAATATATTTTTCATTTTATAATCTATAATATTTAAATAAACATGGAGTCACGTACACCCCCTTCATACTTTCATGGTTTGTGACGTAAACTATCGAATTCTACAATTATTCTAAAACTTGTAATTTATCAAAAAGATTATTATTTAAATAAATCCGTATATTATACGGGTAAATAAACTAAAATATTATAAAAATGAGAATCTCTAATCCCGCTCCAGCTCTCTCCTCGTGTCGAACGGACAGTACTGCAGCTCGAACTCAGTACGAAACTCCTCCCACGTCATCAGATAGGCCTCATCAACCCCTCGAGCACTAACGACTGAACCCCACCATCTCAAAGCTCCCCCCTTCAGAAGGTAGGAGGCATAACTCACCCTATCCGCTCGATCCACATGAGCTATGTGAAATGCAGCCTCAACCTCTCTCAACCAGTCAAGTGCCTTCGAGGCACCGACTCCACCGAAAAACTCAGAAGGGCGACCCGTCATAAAGTCCTTAAAGGACCCACGCGATGGCTGGCTAGAAGAAGCACCAGCCCCGGAACTCTGCTCTCCCTCGGGTGGAGGCACCGTGCCTCGACCCCTACCCATACTCTGACCCGGAAAACGCTCATCTAGAATCTGACCTATCACAGAATACAAGTCAGATCTACGCAAAGGCTCCTCATCTCTATGGTCATCCCCCTGAGGCCCGCTGCCCTGACGGTCCATAATAACCTGCACAATAAGATAATAACACAAATCAACTCTACAAGACTCTACACACTACTCGTTCATAACCTGGTACTCTACTTCGGATTACAATCCAAGGATCTAGACTCTATGGTTTAAGCTTAAGCATCCACTAGATACTTAATCTCTTAAACCTAGGCTCTGATACCAAGCTTGTAACACCCTCAAACTAATCCACAATGCCACGTAATTACCACATCAGTAACGATATAATATAATAATCTCTACACTATTCCCAAACATACACGCGGAAAACCCGATAATTTAAAACATTATTTTTACATAAGAAATAGTCACGGAAGTCTCTGAATATTATACAACCTATCCGAAGTATATAAAACAATCCCCAAAATAAAACTACCTCTATGAAAGGTAGCTAACTCCTCGATCACAAAGATGGTGTAAACCTACTTTGGTGCAGCAGGCCTACTAACAGTCCGGTCACCTGGAATACACACAACAACACACACAGGTCAGCTAAAGCTGGTGAGAATGCAAGTGTTAGTGTACGATTATAAAGCTCAGAAAATAATTAACCCAATAATAAAACGTTCAGCATTCTCTACTGAACAAGTATATGAGATCCCACAAGGTAGCTCAACTCGCGTGGATAGGCCCACGTACCAAATCCCTAGACCGCACAAAGCAGTCGTCAGGAACTCGAAAGGAAATTGGGAGCGACCCAATCCCCTGCCCAGCCGTACGGTTTAGTATCTCAACAGCTCAAGTGTCCCAAATCTCATATATATAAAACACAGTTCTCAATAAAGCACAGTAATACATGCATGATAATATCTCAATAAAACTCGTAAGAAACTCATGATATCTCGTAAAAAGCTCAGTAAAAGATCATGCAAGTATTAATAAATAATCGTACAAGTATCTCAAGAAAAACATGCAAACTCACCTGCTCAGCTAGATAAACTAAGTCTCGGTTCCCTGCCCTTTCCCTACCCTGTCAACACGAGACCCTGAAATCACAATATCACAACACAACATCACAAACTCAACCCAACAACTCTATACACAACTCTCAACAACTCAGGATACCCCAAAGACCCGAATACACGACTCACAGAACCCGAAAACCCGATCCGAAACCCTAGCCGCATCGCGGCCGAACTCAACCAACCGCGGCCGCACTGACCCTATCGCGGTCGCGGCCGCGCTGACCTCAAACTCGGCCGAGCTCACATCGCGGTCCGAGCTCGGGCTCAAACCGCCTGCGCTCATCTCAAGAACATCGCGGCCCGCGATCAGAGGATCGCGGCCGCGCACACGGACGAACAGAACCAGAATGCTCTGTTTTCTTAACAGCTCGAGAATTACCCCAATTCATCATTTCAACTCGATTTTAACCACAGATATGGACTCGAATTTGCTCAAAAACAATCACAAACTCAATTGAATCACTCACTCATGATTTATAACAATTAACTCACGAATTCAAGCTCGAATTTACCTTAATATGAATCCGAATCGAAAGAAGAATTTGATGTCTATCTCGGGAGCTTCGATCACAACTTGAGGCTTCGATCTCTGTTGCTGGAATTCCAATCACACACATACACACACTCAAACTTAACTCTGGCTTTTGAAAATGAATTGAAGGAACAAAGGAGTAAACTATATATACGTTTTGGGTTTAACTTGGTCCGACACCCAAAAATCCGATCCCGATACCCCAAAATACAATTTTATATCCCCGGGTCCCAAATTAAATAATTAATCCAATGAAATAATTCCACGTACCTATCTCAAAATCGGGATGTTACAAGTCCTCCCTCCTTATAAAGATTCTGTCCTCAGGATCTAGCTCGAAGCAAAGAGGTGAGGATATCGGCTGCGCATCTCTGACTCTGGTTCCCATGTGGCGCTGGTACCCTTATGATGCTTCCACTGCACCAACACTAACGCCACCTCTTTATTACGCAACCTCTTCACTTTCCGATCTGTCACTGCCTCAGGCTCTGGCTCCCTGTAGTTTTGTTATGCATAATGGATTAATACATTAAACATTTGTAATTTATATGAATATTAACTTTATGAAATAATAAATTAGAATGGATTTACACGTTAAATAATATATTTTGTTAAATTAAAATTACATTGAACATGTAATGTTTATAAAAATAGAAAAAAATTAAATTTAAATTTAAATGTATAAAATAATACATATATGTATAAATTTAGACAAAACTATGACCAAATTGATAGGTATTTATATAAAGTAATATAATATAGAGACAAAAGATAAATAAGTTATATGATAAATAGTTAAAAACTTACCTTTTAAAAACTAAATATATAAATAGTTCAATATACGTTTAAATTTTATATGTAAGAACAATATTAACAATATTATTAACAATAATTAACAACAGTTCAATATATTAAATTTAATCACATACAATTTATTTTCAATTATTACTACTTATTAATGTAAATACTTAAACTATAATAAAATAATAATAATACTAGTAATACTATTGTCAAATAAATAATGACAATAAAATGTGTTAAATAATTTATTGCTTCATTTAAATTTTAATACTAATAATAAATAAAATATATTAAATAAATAATAAAAAGAGTAATAAATCATTAAGGAAATGAAATATAAAAGAACATTTTGTTGAGGGACCAAAATTGAAATAAAGTGAAAGGGCAAAATTGTCATTTTTTAAAAATTTTTGGATAAAGGGACCAAAACCATAACAAAACGCCAACTATAAGTACTGTAATTGTAATTTTATCTTTAAAAGGACGGTAACCATAATTTCTATATAAGCACAGGGACGAAAATTGTAATTTACCCTAAATATAATACAATAAATTTGATATTAAAATAAAGAGTAAATTACAGAAATGGTCCCTGTGGTTTGCGTAAAACTTTGGATACGGTCCCTGTGGTTTCAATTTTGCATAAATGGTCCTTATTTACACTGTTCACTTGCAAAAATGGTCCCTCTGCCGTTAACTTTAACAATCAAATGGTTTGTTGGGAATAATTAATAGAGATGAAACAATTATATTGTATATAATTGTAAATACTCAATAGATTAGGGGTTATATGTGTAAATACACAATACTTGTGTATTGTGTATAAATAGAAATGTATGCTACGCATGCTGCTATGAATCGAAGATTACACACACACATATGGATCTGATTTAGAGAGAATAGGAGAAGTGCTTTGCAAGAAAGCCAAGAACATCAATGTAATATTTTCTCTCTTAATCATTCAATAGATTGTGTTTGATTGTTAATTGTTCATAGAATTGTTCGATATGATTGAATTGCATGAAATATGAATTCACAATTGGTATCAGAGCCTAATGTGGCTGATTTTTGAGTGATTTTGAATGAATTAAAATCTGAAATTCGAAAATTTGAAAAACACTGTTACATTTTTTTTGGTTCGAAAATCAGAAAATTCAAAATGGTTTTTGATGTTGTGGATGAAAGTGTTTGATTTTTGGATCGAGTGTAGAGTTTTTAAAGACGAATCTGAGGATTTAAGTGTCAAATCATAACTCCAAACACATAAATTTTAATTTTGATTTTTCTGAATTATTGAAAAAGTTTGTGTTCTTGAAGTTTTTGATTAATTTTTGGTTTTTAATCGAAAATTGGATAAAGTTGTTTCACAAAAGTTGTTTCTGTGTGAAAAACGAATCTTCGTTGTTAATTTCAGATCAATTCATGAATTTTTGTTAAATTTTTTTGAATCTGAACTTGTTTTTTGTTGAAAAATAATGAAACTCGGGCAAAACTAAGGTCATAGTGTAAATCGAGTTTTACAAAGAAGTCAATCGAGTTGATCAAAGAGTTATTCGAGAAAGTTTATGTTTTATTCGAGTTGATCAAAGACTTATTCGAGAAAGGATATGTTTCATTCGAGTTTTATAAACTTATCACCCGAGAAAACATAAGTATCAATCGAGTTTCATAAGGAATCATCCGAGTTTAGTCTTTAATCATTCGAGTTTGATCCTTTCATCATTCGAGTTTGATCCTTTCATCATTCGAGTTTGATACTTCATCATTCGAGTTTCATCAAGCTTATTCGAGTTTCATTCTCTTTCAATCGAGTTTGATTGTGTTTCATTCGAGTTTCACAATTAACCATCCGAGTTTAATACTTTATCATTCGAGTTTCATTACTCTTCACTCGAGTTGAGTCCTTATTCATTCGAGTTTCATCATACTTTTGACTATTTGACCTTAGCTGCTTAAATTGGTCATAACTTTTGACTGGAACATCGTTAGAAGGCCTACCATACGCCAAATCGAAGCTTGAAAAGAGATCTACATTTCTAGAACAGGCATAGCCGGTTCGGTAAATTTTCGAGGTCCAATTCCACTCCAGAAAAACGTTACGGGCAATTTTATACAGAAAAGCTGAAATTTTAACGTCAAAAAGTCATTTCAGAGCTGATTTTTCACAAGTAATCTTTAACTGAAATAGTTTTTCAAAGTTTTATCAGAATTCACTCAGTTTTTCCATAAAAGATCTTGGAAGATTCAATTTCTAGCAATTCATAATGGAATTTGAACAATTGTCAAAGTCTGAGCTGATTTTCAAACTTACTGAATCTGAAAAGATTCGTAAGAACAATTACGACATTCTCATTCAGTTAAATACTGATAAACATTTGGCGTTACGTGACGTACAAATATTGAATGAAGAAATTCAAAGCTTAAAAGAAAAACAAAACTCTGAGACTTGTGCTAATCAATTGAAAATATCTGAATTACTTAAAGAACTTGATGAGCTGAAACAAGAAAATTTTCTGAATGCAACTCAACTGAAATATCTTTTGCCTGAAAGATCTGATCTTTACAAGAAAGTTCAGGATCTTGAAGATACACTTTGTAAGACAAAACCAACTGATCAGAATTGTATTTTAAACAAAAATGAAGAAATTTTTGCTCTTCAACAAGAGTTGTCTTTAACTAAAGATTTGATTGAGAAGGAAAGATATGAGTTCTTACTTAAAGAACAAGATTTTAAATCAAAATCTGAATTGTTTGAAGATGAAAGACATGTTCTTAATTAAAGAACAATCTTTTAAATCTGATTACCAATCATTTGATCATGACAGAAATTCAAATTTAGTCATTATCAAAAGTTTGGAAGATCAGATACTTCATCTTACAAAACAATTACATGTGTTTACTTCGTCAACTGAGTCAAAGGTTAAGACCCCTTCTTCAGTGTGTTTAAAATCCAATGTTGATCACTCTGGTTTGTCTTCTGAAAGTGAAGTGAATCTAACTAACTCTGCTAAGTTTGATTCTTCTTCAGATCTTAAACTTAAGTATCTGTTAAAGATACACAGCGGCAAAGATAAAATTGTTGAACAACTTCCGGTCAAGATTTACACCGGTGAATCTTCGAAGTCAAATTTTCTTAAAGTTTCTGAAAATACTGGTCATTCTAATCAGAAAACATTTTCACAGAAAAATACCAAGTATTATCAGAAACAGGCAAGAACCGGACAGTTTTTCAAAAAGAAGAATTCGCAAAAGTCTGATCATTCAAATTCAAGTTTCTTTAGAAATTCAGATATTCAATTTTCTCATACTCAAAGAAATTTGTTTTCTGCGTTTGAAAGAGAAGCTGATAGTTATAACATGCAATGGGTACCTAAACCCAAGTACAAGTGGGTACCAAAACCTGTTTTGAAATGCGTACCCAAGAGCGCTAACAAGTCTGGATCCAAATCTGTTTGGATACCAAAGACATCTTAAATTTTGCAGGTTATAGGTTTCTTATCATTTCAGATAAGGACCCGTTCTTCATTTCAATAGGCTCTTGATTACATCAGATCAAGACCCGTGTTTCAAATCAAAATGGTTTCTAGTTAATTCAGACTAGAACCCAGACTTCAATGAACCAGATTCAAAGGCTTTCAGTTACATCAGACTGAAACCCGAGTCTGAGAGACAAATCTTACTGGAATTCTTGCCCTGAATTCAACTCCGAAGCTGAAATTGACAAAGAGGGAGTTTTATTTTTATAATTTTTTGCTCCTGATTTCATTTCTATGAGTTGACTAACTGCGTGTGCTTATTTCCAGGGGGAGTTTCAGACATTCTTTGACGATGACATTTTTCAAAACTATGTGTGATTTTTCACGAAAATATTTGACACACACATAAAAAGAGTTTTTGAGCTGAAAAGAAATTTTTTTTATGAATCTCTGAATCTATCATTGAGATTAATTGATCTAATCTCTTTGATTTTCATAATCTCATTTCTTCTGAGATTCTTTTTGTTAGAACTCTTCCAATTTATACTGGATTCTCCTGTTATCTCCCATGTGCTAATTCTTTCAAGAAAATCTTATTCTTTTCATATCATATATCAGATTTTCCATTTCATTCTGATATCTCCCAAAATTATCTGCATATCATCTCCAATACCATATAAGTTGGATTTCATCATATCTCATGACCTTTCAAAGCTGAAAATTTTTCTGCTGACTCCGATTATGCACCAATCTGAGTGATAGGCATAAATATCGCTTCTATGGTCTAACCAGAACCGGAAGACCTACCCAAGAAGCAAACCATCTATAGATTGTGCGGGTGAGGGTTCTTTAGGTTTATTAGTTGAGAAGTGTCGGTTATCACGGGATACTGACAGGGTCGAGCAGAGATAAAATGTAAATGAGAGGGATATTGATATTGAAAGGAGATGGTGGTGCATCAGGTCATGCTTTTGCTATAAAGCTGACTGAATTCATTTCTTAAAAGTGAGCCGGAGGGAGCTTAGTTGAAAAATGCTGAGAGCTGAGTGTTGAGAAAGGATTTGAAGAAAATAAAATCCTACCAACACTGTGTCTGCTGGGTAATCCACATAATCTATCAAGCCCTAGGTGACTTGATATTGAAAAAGACGTCATGGACCCAATGACGCATGCACTTAACCCCACCAACTACTCAGTTATCTCTCAAAAGATTTCTGTTTCAATAATTATGGAGATATAACACATTTCTATCGATATATCATTTGGATATTATTGATATTGAAACAAGGAAGACATTTGCTCCGGTCTCCCACTTCATTTGATGCACATTGTGTCTAGAGCTGATTATATACACTTTTAGGACACATCGAGTCTATCAGTCTGCGTGACTATAAACTGCTAGTCCAAAGTGACTAAGCCGGAACAAATATGAGTGATTCTTTCATGATAAAGGATTGCACGATGACTATTTGGAAATCCTACCAGTGTTACTATCATGCCAGCGCTGAACGTAGGTCACATAGATTTTGTCTATTGTGTAAACAGGAATCCTATGTGGACCTGGACTCATTTTCTCACAAAATGAATGTGTTTCATTTTCCCCAAAGTTGAAAAGCTTTGTTTTTATTCTGAAAAGCTAAAGTATCAATTCGAGGGGGAGAGAAATTTTTGAGGAAGAGTGAGTTAGGTTGGTTTTGTATAGGGGGAGAGGATATCAGTTTGAGAGGGAGAAAGTCAATTTGAAATATTTTGAAATTGTAATTGTTGCTGTATTTCTGCTACTTTAAACTTCAATGAATTAATGTCTCTGAAGATTTTGCATGATTTTCATAATTCTTATGATCATCATGAGGGGGAGAAAAACTAAAGTTCAGAGACAACAGTTGAGTAGATTGAAGTCAACTGAAGACAATTGCTACATCATATCAAATGAATTGATCAAGGGAGAGAATTAAAAAGTTATTCATGATTCAAGGGGGAGTGTACTTACAAGAAAATACAAGAAAAGAGAAGTTCAGAGAAGAAGATATGTGAAGATCAGAGAGAGTCAAATAAAGAAAAGAAGAAGATTCAGAGATCAGAGAATAAAAGAATATTCACGAAAAAGTCCCTGAAATGATCTTTTATCAGAAAATTGATTTCATCTCTAAGGGGGAGATTGTTAGGGACAATATTTGTAGAGCTGAAATGAATATTACTTTAATAATTGTGTTCATCTCTAAGGGGGAGAATGTTGGGAATAAATAATAGAGATGAAACAATTATATTGTATATAATTGTAAATACTCAATAGATTAGGGGTTATATGTGTAAATACACAATACTTGTGTATTGTGTATAAATAGAAATGTATGCTACGCATGCTGCTATGAATCGAAGATTACACACACACATATGGATCTGATTTAGAGAGAATAGGAGAAGTGCTTTGCAAGAAAGCCAAGAACATCAATGTAATATTTTCTCTCTTAATCATTCAATAGATTGTGTTTGATTGTTAATTGTTCATATGAATTGTTCGATATGATTGAATTGCATGAAATATGAATTCACATGGTTAAATCTTTTATAATGACCATTTTGCCCTTTTGTTTGATAACATTTTGGTCCCTCAAGTTTGTAGTTCATTTTAATTTTGGTCCCTCAAGTTAATTTTTTTATTTAACTCTTTTATTATTATTATTATTATTATTATTATTATTATTATTATTATTATTATTATTATTATTATTATTATTACTATTATTAATATTATTATTATTTATTATTATTAATTTTAACTTTTTACGTATTAATTTTTTTGTTTATTGAGTTTCCTATAAATTAATATATTTTTTAATTTAAATTACAAACTTATTTATTTCTTTTATTATAAACAATTGTATCAAATTAGAATCGATTTTCTTTTTTAGCTTTTTCGAGTGAAAAATACAAACATTTTATATTGTAGTTTGTAGGTCCCGAAAGGTTCCCAAAGTATATAGTAATAAACTGTAGAGGGGGGGGTGAATACAGTATTTAAAATCTACACACTCTTTTTCTCAATGTTTGTATGTATTATCAACAAATGTTAATTACAAACAAGCTTGACTGCGGAATTGTTCAAGCTGAGATGACAGAATACAACAGTATGGTTTCTAGTCTAAGACACACTCAAACTAGATTACAATGAACACACTCACTAAGATGCACTCACTGTATTTTACAAGACTTTAAGGAACAGCTTTGGTAAACAGCTTAGACACACAGAAGCTTGTTTACAGAAGATTTGCATGCATGAATATCACACTTGCACGTTCACTCTTGGTTTAAGCACTTAGCTTTCTTCACATTCTTTCTGACCTTAGAAGCTTCCTTTTATACTCACTTAGAGGATCTAAGAGAAACATCTTCATTGGGCAGAATGAAAAAGGAGAAGTCTTGTTTGAAAAGACAATATAACTTTTCTGCACTTTTCTGAAAAGCAGACTTGCCTTCTCTTGTGCAGAACTTTTGTCTTTTTACTTTCTACTGTTGCATTGCCTTTAACCATTTTAGGAATGTCAACTTTGCGTCTTTCTTCCTTGTAAAGGCCTATTTTGATATAAGAAAAAGGTCTGTCACCCTTTTTCAAATATCCGTTTGTCTTCATGTAACAGAACAGCTTGGGCAGGCTGAGCGGTTCTGCTTTCCACTTTGTCTTCAACTGTGTAAACTGATCTGGTAGTTAAAAACAATACATGATGACTTGGAAACAAATTCCATAAAGTGTTTAGCCTGTTCACAAAGAACAGGTTCTGTTCACAAAGAACAGAACACTTTAAAAATGCCCAAGCTGCTCAATAGTGTAGAGCAGCGTAGACAGTTTATGTCCAGCCTGATCAGCAGACTGATCAGCTTGGACAAACTGTCTTGGTTGCAACACATGCAACGTATAGAACAGCTTTAGACTGATATTGCAAATCATTTTCAGGTTTCAATAAGGCATATAACAGGCCTTAAATACAACCTTCAAATGCATCAACAGGTTTGAATATAAAATCTCCCCCTCAGATGTAGAGCAGGTTTGACTGAGGCCTTTTTGTGCCTAACAATCTCCCCCTATTTGCAATAACCAGTCCAAGCTGGTTTTGTCAAAAGTCACTATATATTTTTACAGTACATTTGCTGAAATAAAATTACAACATTACAGTAAAGTAAAAGATCAGTTTATATATACACTGATTCTTGACTATACTTGAACAACATATGTTCTTACAAAAGTACAACTAATGTGCTAATGTATTTTACAACTAATGTAAAAAAAATAAAAAATTACAACTAATGTAATTGTGTACAACTAATGTACAGAGTGTACAACTTATGTACAAGATTTGGACTGTTTGAGACGGGAGCAGATAATGGCAAGCCTGTCCAACTAATGGACAGCTTCCATTCTTCACCTACCCAGATGGCAGGTGGACTTCATTCGACAGGGGGTGGCATCCCTTCTTTGAATCTTTTTAAAAGTTCTTCCCTTGTTTCTTCATGTTCTTCAAGTTCAGCTGTAAGAAACATAAAGTTAGAACTTTGGAGCTCACCTCTGTCATAAAATCCTTTCAGCTCTTCCCAGATAGCTGCTCTCCATTGGCTGGACTGACTGAAGGAGGTGGCAATTCTGAAGGCTGCAAGCTGCTTAAGACCAACTTTGTGTAGGTCAGAAGCTCTTTGAAAACATTTCTTCTGAGATAAGGGATCCACAAAAAATGCCCCTAACTCAGGCTCTTCAATCACTTTGCCATCTTCAAATTCAACTCCTTCAGGCAGGCTGTGGTCAACTCCTTTAATTTCCACAGCATAATCTCCTTGTTCAATCATCATAAGGAGTTCTTCCAGCTCTGAATCTCTCTTTTTCCTTCTGGCCTTGATTTTAGGGGATGTCACAGAGACACCCTCTTTGACTTCTTTAGGGATCAGGCCCAACTCACTCACTCTCTCCATCAGCTTCTTTATGTATGCCCTGATAGTCTTAGCCGTTTCTGACTTAGACTGGCTCAGGGCAACTGCCAGTTCCACCCATTCCCTGTAACCCATTTGAGCCACATCAGCGTGATCATATGATTCCAATTCAGGGCCTGTTGCACCCATCCTTGTGATCTGAAGTTTCCACTGAGTGCCTTTTCTTGATATGGGAACAGCTTTGACAATTCCTTCCTTGGCCAGCCTTCTAGTAGCAACATCATGAAATTTCTTTTTGGCCAAGTTGTCAAAATGGAATTTGGCTCTGGCAGAAGGTACTGTTGATTTGGTCACTGAGACCTGAGTACCTTTTTCCACTTCCTTCCCTTTTTCTCCTGCTGATTGCTTGGCAGCTTCCATTATTTTCTTTTGCACCTCCAAGGTAGACATTTTTATTTTCTTTGCTTCTTGGAGGGCAAGAGACTTAGCAGCTTTGGCAGATTGTTCTTCTTTTCTTAACTCTTCCAGAGCCTTAAGTTGTTCTTCCCTAAACTCAAAGTATTTGTGCATAGGGAGGCCCATCTCTTTGGCTCTGGCTTTGTGAAACTGAGTTTCTGCCTGTTTCTGCTCAATAGGATCCACCGCTGCCTTTTCTTTTCCTTTAGCTGCTGCTTTAGGGACAGCAGCTTCAGGAATACTTTCTTCTTCTTCTTCTTCTTCTTTTTCCTCTGAAAGAATAAGGTGCCTCCTTTTGCTGCTAGGCCTGTCCTCAGGAATGACTTCCTCCCCCTTAGACTGAGCAGGGTTTGGAGAGCCAGCCTGAGTAGGCATAGCAGCTTGGGAAGCACCTTCAGCTGCACCTGTTTCTGCTGGTTGATCAGTTTGGGTTGCAGACACTGGTATCTCCTTAGGAGAAGGAATCTTCTCCCCCTTAGACTTAGTCTTCGAGGCAGATGATTTCTCCCCCTTTGAAGGAGATGATGCAGCGACTTCAACCCCTGGTCTGCCTGAAGACACAAAGTCAGCAGGCTTGCCAGCAGGTTTGGGAGGTTTAGGACCAACAAGGCTGTTCACTAAGTAAGCCAAGTTGTCCTTCACCTCACCAAGCTGGGAAAGACAGTTTTGAAGAGAAGAAGAATGGGAATCAGCAAAAGTGGTCAGCTTAACAATGTTGTCTCTATCAGAAGCTGTGAACAACAAACTTTGGAGCTGTGCAAGATGAAGTTCAAGAGAATCTTGCACATCAGCAAGGTTTGATGACACAGAATTTGATAGAGAACCTATAAGAGTGTTCAGGCTGGCCAATGTGGAAGGAATGGTAGTATTACAGGAAGTGAGGAGAGAGGACAGCTGTTGAGAAATAGCTGTCATAGAGGACACAGAGTCCTGTTGTGAGGAGAGGATAGAGGAAAGAGAGTTGGTTACATTTTGCAGCTGTGCAGTGAGTGCAAGCAGCTGTGGAGAGTGGTCAGCTTGTGGAGTAACTGGGAAGGATTCTTTAAACGTATCAAAGAATCCTTTGAGCTGCTCAGACACAGAGTCTGAGATTATGGATGGTAGGGAGTGCATGGTATGTTCCAAAGAACCAACTTTGTTGGTCAGCAATGAAAGCTGATCCTTCAAAGGCAGGTCTTTGGGAGATGGTGGTGTATGGGTGGACTGTTTGGAGTGAGTAGATGGAGAAGATGATGATGAGGCTGGTGTTTGAGGATGAGAGGGAGAAGGAAGAGAAACTTTGGACAATAGTTCCATAGCCTGGGCAAAAGTAAGGTGGCCCAGGTTAGAGGGATCAAGGGGTCCTTCAGCAGCGGCTGTAGCTGCATCATTAGGAGAAGGAGATGATGTTTGGGGCCTCTCAGATGCTGCTTGTGTTGCAGCACCCTCATGAAGACCAGTGGTGGTTCCCTCTGCAGTGCCTTGGTCTAAAGGCACCTCATCATGGGGAGATGGGATATGCATTTCAACATCAGCAGTGGTGAAACCTGCTGATGGAATTTGCATTGAGGGATCAGCCTCACCAGAGGGATGGTATGATCCCTGAGGTTCATCAGCTTGTGTTGTTGGTCCCTCAGCAGCTGTTTGATGTTGAACAGCTGAATCATGGGGAACAGAAGTTTGAGGCTGAGCTGCTGATTGGTCTATATCAGCAGCGTGGGCACCTCGTGCAGACTCAGGGTGTAAGGAGATATGAGTGGGGGACAGTGTGGACTCAGTGTGGAGCGGAGAGGGCTCCTGTCTTTCAATATCCTCAGCCTGTTGGGAGGCTGGGATAGTTGATGTGGGTATCTCCATTTGTACAACTGGTTCCTGTTGGGAGGAACCAGAGGGTCTAGGCTGACTCAAGGGTGACTCAGGCTGGAGTGAAGCAGGCTCCAAATGAGCTGAACCTTCTCCCAAAATAGGAGAGGCAGCTTGGGTTGCTTCTTTTACAACTGAACCCTGTTGAGAGGGAACAGAGGAGACTGTTTTCTGGGCTAGTTTCTTTTTGGCTAAGGATTTTCTTTGATAACGAATGGATGAAGTGGGTGATTGTGGAGAGGAGAGGGGATCTGTTTGGACTGGATGGGAGACTGGGTCAGGAACAGTGGGGCTGGACTGTTCCATAGTCTCTTGTGCCACAGAGGCACCAGCCACAAAGGCTTCAGGCTCAACAAATGAGCCAGGGTGAGGAATCTGCTCTTCCTCAGCCACAGAGGCTAAGGGAGCAGACTCAGCTTGAGCTGTTTTGGCCTTCTTTTTAGCAGGCCCAGCTTCAGCTGCCAAGGTCCTTTTTACCAACTTAGACCTGGCTTTGGATTTTCCACCGGGAGCAGCAGTGACTGGATCCACCCTCACAGCAGAGGGTCCTTCCACTAAACCCAACAGCCTCCTCATTGGTGTTGAGAGAGGAGGCTCATTTTCCAGTACAGGAGTATGAAACACCCTATTCCCTATCACAGGGAATGCAGCAGTTTTAAGTAGGGGTTGAGAGTGATATAGATGCTCACCACAGACATGGCAGAAGATGAGACTCAGGAACCTGGGATATCTGACAGCTGCTGGTCTTGTCCCTTGTTGTACCAGGTTTCTCATGTTCAAGAAGATCCATGTGGCCATGTCAAGTGTAGTCCCATCCACCAGCTGAAGGACTATAGGCACTTCATCTCTACTAAGTTGGTCAAAGGAACCAACCTTGCTGCTGAATGACATTGCCACAGAGGCAAATAGGAAATTATATGTAGGTGATAACTCCTTCCTGTACAGAGTAGCTCCAACCTTGGGTTCTGCCACACCACAGAAGCGTAGCAGATTGCCCATTTGCTCATTTTCAGGCTGAGGGAGATCATAGTTCTCAGCCACTGGAAGATGAAGAACTTCCCTCAAAAGATCGACTGTAATCTCAATGGTTTGAGTCCCATTGAGAATAGTACCTCTGATAACCTTAGTGTTTGGATTGTAGGAGCAGGTGTACCAGAACTCGTATACCATTTCCTGGTACAGGACACCAGGAGATGCAGTCAGTGCATAGTTCAACGGATGAACTTGCAGAAATTCCACCATTTGATCATAACCCTTCCCCACATAGTTTTTGGGGATTGTGAGGTTTGCTATGTAGTTGGTGGGTTTCAGGGTCAGCATCGTGGTGACAGAAGGATGTTTAACAACATCCTCACCAACGAAAACTGGCAGAAAGGGATTGGGTCTGTGAGCCATTTGAGAAATTTGAAGGTTTGAGGAAGCAAAAGACACTTAGTCGATTTTAGGGTTCTTGAGAATTTCTGGGAATGATGAGGAAGACGAAGATGAAACAGTATGGTGGTATTTATAGGATTTTGAATGGTCGTGTGTATGAGAGAGAAAAGATTTGGGCGGTTTGATTTGAAATGTTTGTTAACGGAAAACGGAACGGTTGTCCATGTCAGAAACATTGTCAGACCACTTGACCTTTTTGATCACTAACACACGTAACATACATTATCCGCAGTAATTAAGTTAAATAAAACATAATTTAAGAAACTTAATTATGAAGAAAGGTAATTAAACTGTTGGTCTACGCTGATGGTCAAACCTGTGATGATCAGGGTCAACAAGGTTCTCAGTCTTCAAGCTGTTCTTCCTTCAAACTGTTCCTTCAGCCTGCTCTCCTTTGTGAGAACAGGTTGAGTTCAATAGATGAACAGGTTACAGTGTGAAGAAGTGAACAGGTTGAAGACTGAACCATCAGAGCAGGCTGGACGAATAAACAGGTTAAACTGTTTTTGTTCAGCCTGTTGTATGTTCAAGCTGTTCAAGTTTTTCAAACAGATGACTAAGTACAGAACATGTATAACCTGTTCTGTCTAAGCTGTTCAGAGAAACTTGAGCAGTGTGAGACATACGAATTATTAGACCGTTGAGAGACACTTAGTCACTCTTGTTTAACATGCCCAGCTTGCTGACAAGGTAATTAAACCTTGTTTCATCCAGAGGTTTGGTGAAAATGTCTGCAAGCTGTTCATTTGTGGAAATAAAACTTACCTCCACATTACCTTTTTGGATGTGATCCCTGATGAAGTGATGTCTGACTTCAATATGCTTTGTTCTTGAGTGAAATACTGGATTGTTGGAGATGGCTATGGCACTTGTGTTATCACACAGAATAGGAGTTTTCCTATACATAAGCCCATAGTCTTCAAGCTGATGCTGCATCCACAGAATCTGCCCACAGCAGCTTCCAGCAGCAATATATTCAGCTTCAGCAGTAGAAGTGGACACTGAGTTCTGCTTCTTGCTACTCCAACTGATCAACTTGCCACCAAGGAGTTGACATCCACCTGTTGTGCTTTTCCTGTCTAACCTGCAGCCTGCAAAATCAGAATCTGAATAACCTGTTAGTTCAAGGCTTGAGTCTTTGGGATACCAAAGACCCAAACCTGGAGTACCCTTCAGGTATCTGAAGATTCTTTTAACAGCTGCAAGATGTGATTCTTTTGGATTAGCTTGGAACCTAGCACATAAACAGGTGGCAAACATAATATCAGGTCTACTTGCAGTCAAGTATAGCAAGCTCCCAATCATGCCTCTGTAAGCTGTTACTGAAACAGCTTTGCCACTGGCATCAGCATCCAATTTTACATTGGTTGCCATTGGGGTTTTAATAGGAGAACTTTGATCAAATTTAAACTTTTTCAAAAGATCTAAAGTGTACTTTCTTTGATTTATAAAAATTCCAGTTGAGGTTTGTTTAACCTGTAATCCTAAGAAGAAAGTTAGTTCTCCCATCATACTCATTTCATACTTGGATTTCATGAGTAATGAAAAATTCTTGCATAGTTGCTCATTAGTAGAACCAAATATTATGTCATCCACATAAATTTGAACAAGCATAATATCAGACTTCACCTTCTTTATGAACAATGTGGTATCCACTTTACCTCTGGAGTACCCATTGCTCATAAGGAATTCAGTAAGAGTGTCATACCAGGCTCTAGGGGCTTGTTTGAGACCATAGAGAGCTTTGTCCAACTTATAGACAAAACCTGGGTGTTGTTCATTTTCAAAACCTGGAGGCTGCTTGACATATACTTCTTCTTGCAGCTTCCCATTCAAAAATGCACTCTTCACATCCATTTGAAATACCTTTATGCTCTTATGAGCAGCGTAGGCTAGATACAAACGAATTGCTTCTAGCCTGGCCACAGGAGCAAATGTCTCATCATAGTCAATGCCTTCCTCCTGTCTGTAGCCCTGAGCAACCAGTCTTGCCTTATTTCTAATGACATGACCTTGCTCATCCATTTTGTTTCTGAAAACCCATTTTGTGCCAATTATTGTTTTTCCTTTAGGGGCAGGGACCAGCTTCCATACTTTGTTTCTCTCAAACTGATTGAGTTCTTCTTGCATGGCAGTGATCCAATTGGCATCTTTTAGTGCTTCATCCACCTTCTTTGGCTCCATCAGTGAAACAAAACTAGAGAACATACAAAAGTTCCCTAAGCTGTCCCACCGAGTTTGTATCCCTTTATTGATGTCACCAATTATTTGATCATTGGGGTGACACCTGATCCACTTAGGATCATTTTTCAATGATGACTTACCAGAGTTGTTAACATCTTCAGCAGTTCCTGTTGAACAGCTCTCAAGATTTTCAGACACACTGTTGTCTTGAGCCTGTTCACTTGTTGAACATGTCTGACCACTGTTGAACATATCAGCAGAGGAACTGGGGAAATCAGCATTGATAGGTTCTGGACATGCAGTTGTAATTAAGTCAGTACATTTATTCACACAGGGTGTATTGACATAATCATCATCATATCCATTATGATTAGCAGGTTCCACACTGGGTGTAGTGGAAGCTTTTGAGTCTTCTTCATTGATTGAATGCATCAGATCATCAAAGTTGAGGTCTCCTGAAACTGATTCAGGAACAGCTTTGGTGGAGGCATTCTTGGACTCTTCAAAGGTGACATTGATAGATTCATCTATCACCTTTCTTTTGTTGTTGTATACTCTGTAGGCTTTGGAGATAGAAGAGTAGCCAACAAACACACCTTCATCAGCTTTGGGTTCAAATTTTGACAGCTGGTCCCTTTGATTCAGAATGAAACAGGGACATCCAAACACATGGAAATAGCTGACATTTGGCTTTCTCCCTTTGAGCAGCTCATAGGGGGTCTTGTTGAACCTTTTCACCACTAGGGATCTGTTTTGAGTGAAGCAGGCAGTGTTGACAGCTTCAGCCCAAAATGATGAAGGCAAACCTGATGCACACAGCATGGTTCTGGCAGCTTCAATGAGAGTTCGGTTTCTCCTTTCAGCAACTCCATTTTGTTGAGGAGTTCTTACTGCTGAAAAGTTCTGACTGATACCTTTCTCTTCACAGAAGTCTTCAAGAGTACTGTTTCTGAATTCAGTACCATGATCACTTCTAAGCTGCTTTACTTGGGCAGAGTTCAGCATTTCCATCTTTTTAACAAATCCAATAATTTCTCTCGAAGCCTCTCCTTTGCTCTTCAAAAAGATCACCCATGTGTACCTGGAGAACTCATCAACCATTACA
>JAANYP010000371.1:95178-219508 GCA_020465985.1 Centrapalus pauciflorus
TCCTGCCCACGCTGTTCTGTAACATTTGAGACAATAAGGGTTATTTGAAAAAGGGTGACAGACCTTTTTCTTATATCAAAATAGGCCTTTACAAGGAAGAAAGACGCAAAGTTGACATTCCTAAATTAGTTAAAGGCAATGCAACAGTAGACAAAGTAAAAAGACAAAAGTTCTACACATGTGAAGACAAGTCTGCTTTTCAGAAAAGTGCAGAAAAGGTTATGTTGTCTTTTCAACAAGACTTCTCCTTTTTTTCATTCCGTCCAATGAAGATGTTTCTCTTAGATCCTCTGAGTGAGTATAAAAGGAAGCTTCTAAGGATAGAAAGATGTGTGAAGAAAGCTAAGTGCTGAAACCAAGAGTGAACGTGCAAGTGTGATTTTCATGCATGCAAGCCTTCTGTGTAAAACAGCATCTGTGTGTCTAAGCTGTTTTACATAAGTTGTTCCCTTAAGTCTTGTAAACACAGTGAGTGCTTCTTAGTGAGTGTATTCATTGTATTCTAGTTTGAGTTTGTCTTAGACTAGTGAATATACTGTTGTATCTGTCATCTCAGCTTGAACTATTCCGCATTCAAGCTTGTTTGTAATTAACAAATTGTTGATAATACATACAAACATTCAGAAAAGAGTGTGTAGTTTTTTAAATTGCTGTATTCACCCCCCCTCTACAGCTTATAACTATATACTTTGGGAACCTCTCGGGACCTACAGGATCGCGGGCCGCGATGTTCTTGAGTGATCGTAGGCGGTTCGTGTGAGCGCGACCGCGACCGCGATGGTCAATGCGGCCGCGATGCGGCCAGAGTCAGGGTTAGGGTTTTGGGCTTTGTGGGTTTCGGGTGTGGGTTCCGGGAGTTAGGGTTTTGGTTGTGTAGGATGCGTCTTCGGGTATCTGGGATTGTGTGAGTTGGTTGGGATCTTGTGTTCGGGTATTTGGGTTGTGTGGATTTAGTAGTTGAGTATCTGGGTTTGTGCGAGTTATCTGAGTATTGTGTATAGAATTCTTGAGTTATTGGGGATTCGTGTATAGAGTTGTTGGGTTGTGATTGAGATATTGACTTGTGATTGTTATTGTGATATAGAGTCATTGTGTTGTAATTTCAGGGTGTCGAGTTGATAGGGTTAGGGACGGGCAGGGAACCAAGACTTGAGTAGTTTAACTTCAGAGCAGGTGAGTTTGCATGTTTTTCTGAGATACTTGTACGATTATTTATTAATACTTGCATGATCTTTTACTGAGCTTTTTATGAGATATTACGAGTTTTCTTATGAGCTTTTTATTGAGATATTATCATGCTTGTATTATTGTGTTTATTTGAGGACTGTGTTTTATGATATGAGATTTGAGACACTTGAGCTTTCGAGATTACTAAACCGTACGGCTGGGCAGGGGTCGAGTCGCTCCCGATTCCCTTTTGAGTCCTGACGACTGCTTTGTGCGGTCCAGGGATTTGGGTTCGTGAGTTCGCCCACCCGAGTTGAGTGCCTATTAGAGTATCTTGTGGGATCTCATATACTTGTTCAGTAGAGAACGCTAAACGTTTTATTATTGAGCTTACTTTTTATTGAGATTTATAATCGTACTATAACCCTTGCATTCTCACCAGCGTTAGCTGACCCCATGTGTATTGTTGTGTGTGTCTCAGGTGATCAGAGATCTAGTAGGCCTGTTGTACCCAAGTAGGGTTACTGTGACATCTTTGGAGGAGTTAGCTGCCTGTGCTAGAGGTAGTTATATTTTGGGGAATGTT
This sequence comes from Centrapalus pauciflorus, assembly GCA_020465985.1. Taxonomy (NCBI): domain Eukaryota; kingdom Viridiplantae; phylum Streptophyta; class Magnoliopsida; order Asterales; family Asteraceae; genus Centrapalus; species Centrapalus pauciflorus. Next base: position 96,932 of record JAANYP010000371.1, read on the forward strand.
TATGTGTACTTCGGATACTGCGTAGTTTGATCAGAGACTTCCGTGACTTAATTATGTGATTAAAGTTTTTAAATTATCGAGGTTTCCATGTGTATGTATTGGGAATAGCTAGGGATTTGTATATTATATCCTTGTTGACGTTGTATTTGCGTGGTTTTGGTAGTTAGTTCGAGGGTTTTACAAGCTTGGTATCAGAGCCTAGGTTTAAGAGATTAAGTATCTAGTGGACGCTTAAGCTTAAACCACGGAGTCTAGATCCTTGGATTGTAATCCGAAGTAGAGTATTAGGTGATAAACGAGTAGTGTATAGAGTTGTGTAGAGTTAATTCGTGTTGTCGTCTTTATTGTGCAGGTTAGTTATGGATCGTGAGGGCAGCGGGCCACAGGGTGATGATTCTAGGGGTGATGAGTATGTGCGTAGGTCTGAGTTGTATTCTCTATTGAGTCAGGTATTGGATGAGCATTTTCCGGTGCAAGGAGCGGGTCGGGGTCGGGGAGCGGTGCCTCTGCCTGAGGGAGGTCAGTGTTCTGGGGCTGGCGCTTCTTTTAGCCAGCCATCGCGAGGGTCCTTTAAGGACTTTATGACGGGTCATCCTTCTGAGTTCTTTGGAGGAGTCGGTGCCTCGAAGGCACTAGATTGGTTGCGAGAGGCTGAGGCTGCTTTTCGGATATCGCATGTAGATCGAGCTCACAGAGTGAGTTATGCATCTTATTTGCTTAATGGCGGAGCGTTGCGATGGTGGAGTTCCGTTGTGAGTGCCCGGGGGATAGATGAGGCGTATTTGATGACTTGGGAGGAGTTGCGAGTGGAGTTCGAGCTGCAACATTGGCCCCAGGATACAAGGAAAGAGTTGGAGCGTGAGTTCATCCATTTGCAGCAGGGATCCATATCAATCCAGGAGTATATCGATGTGTTTAATGATAGAGCTCAGTTTGCGCCACATCAGGTGGCTACCGAGGAGCGGAAGGTTAGCATGTTCATTGAGGGTCTGAGGTCGGATATTAGGAAGTTTGTGGGGATGTTGCGTGACCCCACTTTTTCGTCTGCTATGAAGTATGCGAGGCGTAGAGAGAGGGAGGTGGAGAGGCAGAAGGAGCATCCGGCTCCCCAGAGACGGCGTGTAGAGTCGTCGGGGCAGGGACAGGGTGCAGGGTCATCAAGGGATACCGAGAGAGCCGACAAAGTGGATATTCTGAGCAGAGAGGCAAGAGTTTGGGGGATCGGCGAGATCAGAGTCGAGATGAGAGGAGATCCGAGGTTGGTCAGAGTCAGAGTCGGGGTCAGAGTCGAGGTCAGGATCAGGGTCAGAGGCAGTTGGGGCAGAGCCAGAGACCGAGTCAGAGTCAGGGCCAGAGCCAGGGGAGTGTTGATAGAGGATCTAGGGATTCGGGCATCAGGGTCGAGAGCTCGGCATCGGGAGAGAGAGATTGTCAGCGGTGTCATCACCTCCATGCAGGGTCGTGTGCCCCGGAGCACCTCAGATGTTTTCGTTGTGGCCAGTTTGGTCACACTGCCGTTGCGTGTTCGTCACGGGAGTCATTGTGCTTCCGATGTGGGAAGCCAGGGAATATATTGCGGGATTGTCCGAGTCCATGGATGAGATTTCCGGGGGCAAGTTCGAGGGAGGCCGGGACGTCAGAGTCGTCGTCAGCACCTCGTGGAGGAGGTGGAGTGCCGAGGGACAGAGGCAGTGTTTTTCAGGCTATAGCTGAGGAGGAGAGGGAGCCGCATGATGTTGCACCTCGTATGTTTATTTTATTGGGCTACGTGCCTTCAGTTTGTTAAATATGGGATCTGAGGTCATATGTGTTGGCATCCTTCTGTGGTATCTGTGTTTTCATTTGAGTTATCTGCTTTCTGATTGTTCAGCGAGTAGATAGTGGTATTGTAGTAGTGAATAGAGTTATAGTGATTGTACATGAGAGATCGTTGGCCATTGAGTTTCAGTAAATATGATGCCTACGAGGATTAGTAGTTTCGAGACAACGATGCAGTTTTAGGGTGCATGATGGCTAGTAAGGGGAGTGAGGATGGGTCTAGTGTGAATTAAGGTGATTAGGAATTGGAATTAGTTGCGTTCATGTTTGAGGTTTAGAGTTCTTGGGCTTAGCTGAGTCTTAGGGCCGATTTATAGAGGATTTCTCGTGAAGTGTAAGGTCGTTGTCTGTGTTGGTATGTTAGTGGTGTTAATTATATGGGTTGAGGAGTAGGAGGGTTGTGTAGGGCTCTGATTTAGCATTGTTAGAGGGTTCAAAGGATTTTTGCGGCATATGGCGAAATCGTGTTTACGTGGTTGGGGTGTGCAAGAGAAGTAAGGTGATTAATTGTTTGAGACAGTGACAAGTCGGGAGTCAGGCTTAGAGATGCGCGATGTATTTTCGGTTGTTGGTGTTGAGCTAGATTCTGAGGACACAATCTTTATAAGGAGGGGAGACTTGTAACATCCCACTTTTGGGACGGGGACGTGGAACTATGAGATTGGGTTGATTATAATATTATCATTGAGTTGGGCCAATTATAGAGTTATACGTGGAACCGTCACGTGATAAGATTTTGGGCTAACCGGATGACGAGATTTAGTTTTAATAAAAGATTATAATTTTGAGAATTATTAGTTAAATTGGGACCCGATAATATAAAGTTTGTATTTTGAGATAACGGGATAGAATATTTGGTGTCGGACCAAGTTAAGTCCAAAACGTATATAAAGGAGAACTTCTTGGTTGCTTGCCTTCATTCCATCTTTCCAAATCCAGAGCTAAAAGTGATCAGTTGTGTGTGTGTTTCATCTCCAGTAGCAGCTCAAGCAGAAATTGAGGATTCAATTGGGGATTAAGGCTTCCAAGTTCATCATCACCTTCATCCTTGGGTTTAGGTAAGTTTGAGCTAAAATTGATGAAGTAGTTGTTGTTAATTGTTGGAAAAGGAGTAAATCGAGTTTGTATATGTTTCTGGGTAAAATTCGTGGTGTTGTTGGTTTGAGATTTGGGGAGAATTCCCCTGGTTTTGAGCGAAGCAGAGCTTACTGATGGTGTTCATCCGTGAGCGCGGCCGCGATCAGGGGATCGCGGGCCACGATGTTCTTGAGTGATCGCAGGCGGTTCGTGTGAGCGCGACCGCGACCACGATGGTCAGTGCGGCCGCGAAGCGGCCAGGGTCAGGGTTAGGGTTTTCGGCTTTGTGGGTTTCGGGTGTGGGTTCCGGGAGTTAGGGTTTCGGTTGTGTAGGATGCGTCTTCGGGTATCTGGGATTGTGTGAGTTGGTTGAGATCTTGTGTTTGGGTATTCGGGTTGTATGGGTTTAGTAGTTGAGTATTTGGGTTTGTGCGAGTTATCTGAGTATTGTGTATAGAATTGTTGAGTTATTGGGGAGTCGTGTATTGAGTTGTCGGGTTGTGATTAAGATATTGAGTTGTGATTGTGATCGTGATATAGAGTCATTGTGTTGTAATTTCAGGGTCTTTAGTTGATAGGGTTAGGGACGGGCAGGGAACCGAGACTTGATTAGTTTGACTTCAGGGCAGTTGAGTTTGCATGTTTTTCTGAGATACTTGTACGATTATTTATTAATACTTGCATGTTCTTTTACTGAGCTTTTTATGAGATATTACGAGTTTTCTTATGAGTTTTTTATTGAGATATTATCATGCTTGTATTATTGTGTTTATTTGAGAACTGTGTTTTATGATATGAGATTTGAGACACTTGAGCTTTCGACATTACTAAACCGTACGGCTGGGCAGGGGTCGGGTACGTGGGTTCGCCCACACGAGTTTAGTGCCTATTAGAGTATCTTGTGGGATCTCATATACTTGTTCTGTAGAGAATGCTGAACGTTTTATTATTGAGCTTGCTATTTATTGAGATTTATAATCGTACTATAACCCTTGCATTCTCACCAGCGTTAGCTGACCCCGTGTGTGTTGTTGTGTGTGTCTCAGGTGATCAGAGATCTAGTAGGCCTGCTGTACCCAAGTAGGGGTACGGTGACATCTTTGGAGGAGTTAGTTGCCTGTGATAAAGGTAGTTATATTTTGGGGAAAGTTTATGTGTACTTCGGATACTGCGTAGTTTGATCAGAGACTTCCGTGACTTAATTATGTGATTAAAGTTTTTAAATTATCGAGCTTTCCATGTGTATGTATTGGGATTAGCTTGGAATTTTTATATTATATCCTTGTTGACGTGTTATTTGCGTGGTTTTGGTAGTTAGTTCGAGGGTGTTACATATATATATATATATATATATATATATATATATATATATACACATATATATACATATATATATATATCTGTGTGTGTGTGAGAGAGAGAATGTGTGTGCGCGCGTGTGTATTTTAAATCGATATAATTTAAGAATTTGTTTATAAATATTATTTTAAGTTTATAGATAGATTATATGATTTAAGATTTCTTTAAAGATAGATTTAAATTAACTAATAATTAACAAATGTTAAATAGATAATAATGATCAATAACATTATTGGATAATCTCGCTTTATAGTTATTATCAAATTTATTTTTATCATTATTTCTAGAGTAAAGGACATTTTTGGTCATTGTGGTTTGATGGTTTACCCGGATTCAGTTCCTTAACCATAATAAGGTCAAATTTCATCCCTATTTTGCTAATTTTATGCCCTTTTAGTCCCTCGTCCGTTAAATTTAACGACACAACCGTTAAATTTGTAAGAATGACATTTTTACCCTTTTCATTGAGACACTTTTAGTCCCTATAGTTTTATTATTTACCCATTTATAGACCAACATTTATTTTATTTTATTTTATCTTTATAATTATATTATTTATAGATATACTTAATTTATTATAAACACACTTATTTTATTTATAAATATAGTTATGTTTTAATACTTTATTTACATTTACTATTGTTCATATTTTATTTAAAATTTAACTTTTATTTTAATTTAAATATATATTTCTTTACTAATTTATTTAAAGTTCATCTTCTTTATTAATTTTAATTTTTATAATATTATTGTTGACATTTATATATGTAATTTTGTTAGTTGTGTTTAAGTAAATATAATGTCGTCGATATTTTTCCTCTTCAAAGTCACTATTTCTTCAAGTATCTTCCAACCTAATCAATTATCAACACATAAATTATATTATATGTGTTGGATATATATATATATATATATATATATATATATATATATATATATATATATATATATATATATATATATATATATATATATATATATATATATATATATATATATATATATATATATGTATGTGTTTATAATTTATGTGTATATAATTTAATACACATAATGTTTATGTGTATATTATATAATTTATGTCTTTGATATATATATATATATATATATATATATATATATATATATATATATATATATATATATATATATATATATATATATATATATATATATGTATATATACATATCTCTTCGAGTGAGTACTACCTACTACACAACGCACCCGAAGGTATCACTCGTAAAAAATTTTTTTTGAAAGTTTTTTTCACAAACATATTTTAATTAACATTACACAGATAATATGTGAATTTCACGCAAATTCGAACACTCTAAGTGAATGAAATCACGAACCACATATATGCAAAATTATGTAAGTGTGCGTTCACATCATTTTTTTGGAGCTAGAAGATGTGATGTATGTAAAATTTACATATAATCTTCATAATGTTAATTAAAACATGTTTATTAAATAAAAAATTTAAAAATTTTTTTTTTAAAGGTGGTAGCTTCTGGTGCGCTGTATAAGTAATGGGACACCCACGAACCATATTCTATATATATATATATATATATATATATATATATATATATATATATATATATATATATATATATATATATATATATATATCTATCTGTGTGTGTGTGTGTGTATCTATATATAAAAAATATTTTCAAGTATCTTCCAATGTCATTATTTCTTCAAGTATATTCACATATGTATATAATTTATGTGTCGATAATTGATTATGTTGGAAGATATTTGAAGAAATAGTGACTTTGGTGAAGGAAAAATATCGACGATATTATATCTACTTAAACACAACAAACAAAATTACATATATAAATGTCAACAATAATATTATAAAAATTAAAATTAATAAAGAAGATGAACTTTAAATAAATTAGTAAAGAAAATATATAATTTAATTAAAATAAAAGTTAAATTTTAAAGATAAAATTAACAATAGTAAATGTAAATAAAATATTAAAACATAACTATATTTATAAATAAAATAAGTGTGTTTATAATAATTAAGTATATCTATAAATAATATAATTGTAAAGATAAAATAAAATAAAATAAATGTTGGACCATATATGGGTAAATAATAAAACCATAGGGACTAAAAGCGTCTCAACGAAAAGGGTAAAAATGTCATTCTTACAAATTTAACGGTTGTGTCGTTAAGTTTAACGGACGTGGGACTAAAAGGGTACAAAATTAGCAAAATAGGGATGAAATTTGACCTTATTATGGTTAAAGGACTGAATCCGGATAAACCATCAAACCACAAGGACTAAAAATGTCCTTTACTCTTATTTCTATTATTATCAACTAACAAACTAATTTAAAAAATTAAAGATATCAGTAAAATTAAATTAACGTAAAAAAATAGTTAAAAATTATCATTATTAATTAAAATCTAAAGAATAACATTAAAAGTTTATATTATCTGGATTTTAACAAAAAAGAAAAAAAAAACCTTTATTACTTGGAAATTCGAGAAATATATGGGGGACGGGGGGATTCTACAGCCAGGCAATGTCATTGAGGTTGAGGTGGAGGTGTGTGTTGGAGTAGTTGGACGCGTGGCATATCATTGTTTCGGGACCACTCACTGTGTAATGGAGAAACCGCTCGATGTTACGGTGTGACGGCGACTCATTGAAACGTCTCACCGACCCTACTTTCCTTTTCCTCTTTTTCTCAAATCACCTATGTTTTATCTTTGTTATGGCACACGTGTCTACACAGCGGCGCATTGTTGACTATAATAATTTAGGTTTTATTACCAAAAAAACAAAAAAATACATGATTCGACAATAGAACGTATGTTTATATATATAATCAAAAACTTCAATTTTTAATGATTTTTTTACGGTGAATCCATGATTCGACATCTGAGTTTATTAACATTTGCTTTCATAGTTATAGTTTCTTAATTTTATTAGTTTAATAAAAACTGATAATTAAATCTTTTAAAAGATTATTTTGATCATTGTGTATAATTTATGTTTGTCAATGTGTTAAAAGCCAATAATTCAAAAAAAGTCAATTAATTGTCGTAGTTATAAATTATAAAACTAACCATTAGTAAAAAGTTTTTAAATTGTAATATTTTATAATTTAAACTTTTTTATTTTTTTATTTATAATAATTTACAATAATCATTACACATTTATGTTTGTAACGTTAAAGATAAAGTTTATTATTTACTGATATATATATATATATATATATATATATATATATATATATATATATATATATATATATATATATATATATATATATATATATATATATATATATATAAATATAAATATATATATATATATATATAACATTATTTTAAGAACCTAAATATTTTTGAGAACCTAAAACCATTTGTGGTCATTAGATCAAGAAGATCTATGGCTGAAAATTATCAAATGACATTTTTGTAATCATTTAGAATTTTGATAGTGGAAATCTTAAAAACGTGTGCAAATGATATTTTTGAAAGGCAAAAATCTGATTTTTCTTTTTATCTCTTTCTTTTTTTCATTTTCATTTTCTCCTTTTCTTCATGAGAATTCATTTTTATAGTAAAAAACGTGTTTTATAAAAAAATATATTTTTTCTATATAGAAAATTATTTAACTACTAAAAATTTAACATATTATATATAGAAATATTATGTATTTATATAGAATGTTATATATTACTATATATTTTTATGTAGATTAACATTACTATTCATAATCTATGTAGAATGTTATGTTTCCTACACATTTCATATGTTTTATATACAAATAATTTAACTGGTACAACAATAACAATATTTTACATAGAATGATATGTAAGATATATAGATACAACAATAACAATAACAATATTTTACATAGAATGTCTTCAAACCATTCTGCAATTGTCTCTGAAATTCAACTTTTCACCCCCTCATGATGATCATAAGAATTATGAAAATCATGCAAAATCTTAAGAGACGCAGATCCAGTGAAATTACAATTGCAGAGATGAATACATGCAAAATACAACAACATTTACAACTCAGAAATATTACAAAGTTTCTCTTACTCTCCCCCTCAAAACAATATCTTATCTTACAAAAATGATCTCTCCCCCTATTCTGAACAAATATGTCATTCCCCCTCAAATGGATACTCTCTCTTCACAGAGACCAACACGGTCAAAGCTTTTCAACTTGACTTGAGAAAAATGAAACAGATTCATTTGTAAATTAATGAGTCCATGTCCACATGGGATTCCTGTTTGCACAATAGACATAATCTACGTGACTTACTTTCAACACTGGCATGATGTTAACACTCGTAGGATTTCCAAAGAGTTATCGTGAAATCCTTTATCATGAAAGAATCACTCTTATTTGTTCTGGCTTTGTCACTTTGGACTAGCTGTTTATAATCACACAGACTGTTAGACTCGATGTGTCCTAAAAGTGTATATAATCAGCTCTAGACACAATGTGCATCAAAGGAAGTCAGAGACCGGAGCAAATGTCTTCCTGTTTCAATATCAATAATATCCAAATGATATATCGACAGAAATGTGTTGTATCTACGTGATTATTGAAACAGAAATCTTTTGAAAGATAACAAAGTAGTTGGTGGGGTAAGTGCATGCGTCACTAGGTCCATAACGTCATTTTCAATATCAAGTCGCCTAGGGCTTGATAGATTATGTAGGTTACCCAGCCGACAGAGTGTAGGTAGGATTATCTTCTCTTCAAATCATTTCTCAGCTCTCAACATTTTTCAACTAATCTCCCTCCGGCTCACTTTTCATAAATAAATTCAGTCAGCTTTATAGTGAAAACATGATTTGATGCACCACCATCTCCTATCAATATACCCCTTGTTGGAATTAGTGTCCAAGTCATAACTAATTTGTAAAGTTATCATTAATTAGTAGGGTCCTTTTTGGGTTGCCCTCATTGAACCATAAAGAGAATTAAATAACTATGTGATATAATATTAATTTGAATTAACATTATATGAATAATTAATTAATTGGTTTATTAATTTATTATGTTTAACAAATTAATAAGAAATTTAATAATTGATTATAATTAATTAATGGGTTAGTTTGTTAATTTATTAATAGTTAATAGATTAATCAGAAACTAATGGAATTAATTAAGGAAGTATAGGGGCCAAAGTGCAATTAACAGAAAATTGCAGTTGCTCTAATGAGCTTAGGCTATGTGGCCGGCCCCTATAGGGGGTTCCCACATCTCCTCTGCAACCCTAATTTAGGGTTTCCACTCAGCTTTAAATAGGGCTGCATGCTAACTTCCAAATTGTTAATTCATAATTCTAAGTTCCTACTTTCTAAAAGGGATATAGCTTTTGAGACTCCAAGATAATTGCAACTTGAAACATAGTTATAAATACTCTCTTTGGTTCATTGGGTGTGAACCATTAGAGGTGTTCCTACTTTGGGCACTAGCCGTCAGATCAAAGTCTGCTGTGGAAGCGTTCTTCGCGGGAGAAATTGGTTTTCTCCAAAGGTTAGTGTTTTATTCTCTCTTTTATTTTATTAAGTTGCTTTACTTATTTGGTTTAGATCCGTTAGGGTTAATATTCTTGCTATTGTTAGATTATTTATTTTTCCACAAAGTTTTAAATTAATCTAGTAAGGGTATAGAAAGCCCATCAGCGGTATCAGAGCGGTTAACCTAATAAGTTTTGCACACAATTAATTGAGAGGCCTAGAATATTCAAAAATTGTTTTTTTTATTTTACCGAAAATTGTGTTTTTATTTTAATTCTGAATTTAGTTTTAATTTTAAATAGGTTTTAATTTTCGGAAATAAAATTGTTTTAATTTGGAAAATTAAATTTTAAATATTTAAAATTTCGGATATTATTTAAAAATTGAAATCCAAGTTTATTTAAGAATTTTCAAAATTTAGTTTAATTTTAAAAGGTTTTTTAATTTTTTTTATATTAATGTTTTAATTTTTAAAATTAGATTTTAAAGGTTTAAAAAATTCCAGATTTTTTTAAATAAAAAAAATTAAATCCGAAAATTAATTTTATAAATTTTGAGACTGGATTAAATTTTTTAAATGTTTGATTTTAGGGTTTATTGATAAAGATACCTTAGAGATAAATTTGAGAAATTATCTGCATTAGGTTAGTATCCTAATTCCTAATTATCTAGAAATTGCCTTAAATTAAATTAAGTGCCTATCTTAAAGGGTTTAGATAAAATTAATTTATGGTTAGCATAAACATGTATTATCCTAGGTTTAAATTTTGTGGATATTTATATTATATATATTAAATTTCAATTTTAACTTCTCTTGCTGGAAGTGCAGAATGATGCTCTATTTAGAGAATCTAGATGTACAACTACCAGAGATAGTGATAGAAGGTCCCTATGTGCCAACTTCTGTCATTACTATAACTTCTGCTGCTGAAGGAGCTGTTCCTGAAGTTAGGACTATTGAGAAGGCAAAAACTCAATGGTCTGATAAAGACAAAAGAATAGTTGCTCTGGATGCAAAAGCTAGGAACAACCTTGTTATTTCTCTTCCTGATGATGTGTTCAAACAGGTCGAGAAAATGAAGACTGCAAAGGAGATGTGAGATACTTTGTGTACCGTCTATGATGGTCCCACTATCACACTCGATAACAGGATCATCAATCTTGTTAGACAATATGAACTATTTTTTGCAAAGCCAAAGGAGACTCTCACTGAAACCTATGCCAGATTCATTGCCCTGATCAATGATCTCAAAGCTGTTGGAATCACCAAAGACAGTTTGACTTTGGTAAACAAATATTTGGACATTTTGCCTGAGGAATGGAATTACTTCTCTACTATCCTCAGAAACTCAGGTACCATCAGAGGTATGGATCTTGTAAATTTGTAAGGATCCTTACTAAATAATGAACAATCAAGGCAACAGAAAAGAAATGCCTTAGAGATGTCCAAAAGAGGTGCTGCCTTAGTGGCCAGCGTGAGACAACCTGCTGGTCAGGTGTGTAATGTGTTCACACAAGTTGATCAGCAGGCTGATAATGAAATGGAGGAAATGTCGGAGGAAGAGGACTGTGAAGATCTTACTGAGTTTGATGATGAGCAGATGATTGCCATGCTTGTCAGAAAATTCAATAAGAAGAGGTTTGGTGGAAAGATGCTGCAAAAAAAGTCAGGTGCCATCAAGAAGAAAGCATTTGACAAAACCAAGGCTGAGTGCTTTAAATATGGCAAAACAGGTCGTATAGATGTTGACTGTGTGTCTAAAGCTGTTGGACCTTCCTCCAAACCATACAAGAGAAATCAAGATGATGGCTACAGGGTTAAGTACCTAATGGCCATGGCTAAGCTGAGAAAGTTGGAAAACTCAGTGGCTTCCAACAAGCAGAAGGGACTCATGGCTGAGACTTGTGACTGGGAGGAGTCTGATTCATCATCTGATGAAGAGGAAAACAACTGTCTGATGGCCAACACTGACGTCCCCTCAACAACCAACTTCAAACAGGACTTGGCTGAAGCTGAAGCTCTCAGCAGCTTGGAGAACTGGAACCCAACTATGATGTATAAGGTACAAAATTTTATGGATTACAATTCTGATGAAAAAGTTAAAATGTTTGAATATTTACTTGTTGATTTAAAAGCTGCTGTTGAGAAGCATGATGCTTTGAAGTCTGAGATCTCTAAGTTAAAATTAAACAGATCTTGAAACAAAAACTAATGAACTGGATAGTTTTCATAAGTTGAAAACTGAGCTTGATGAAGTAAAACACATCAACACCATTGTATTAGAAGAAAAGAGAGAGACAGACTCAAAGCATGCTAAGCTTTAAAAGATTGTTGACTATTGGTGCCAATCAGCCCCAGAAAGTCAACCACTATATCAGTAAGTAGATACTTGCTCAGATCCAAGCCTATCTTGGAGGAGATCTTGATACAGCAGCTTCTATTGTTGAGATTAATAATCTGGAAAAAGACTTATCCACTCTTGGTGAGCTTCCAAGTACTTTTATCCAAAGAGTAAATGGAAAGCTGGTCTCAACAAACAGGTTTGTCAGGCCTCAAAACACTGACAGTTTGCGTGAAAAAGCCTTAAAACTGATGATGGAATGTGTTCTCCATCAAATCAGCCTGCTAAGTGCATACCTGGTTCACATAAACAAAAGAAGGGAAAACAAGTTCAAAATGCAGCTTTGGACACTAAACCTGTCAACAAGACAGGTTCTGGATCTAAAGCTGATGGGAAGAAACCTGTTAACCCTTTTGATGCTGAACATTTTGATAAATAGTTTTCAAAAGGAAAGCAACTTGCTTTTAACAGGGGTAAGTCTCATGTTGAAAGCAAATCTGCTGTGATTTCAAATAAGTTTTTAAATCATGGTGGAAAGCTGATTATAAATGAAGGAAAATCTTTTAAAACTAGAAGTAATGATTATGTTGATAGGCAATTCATCACATCTCAATAAAGGCAAGGGCAAAGCCATTGCTCAACCTGAGAAAGCTGGGAATAAGTTTCCCAAACCTGTGGAAGGACAAAAGCTAATTAAACTTCCTGTATTTGATCTCTGCCCTCCTAAAAAGAGGAAAGAGGACACAGGCAAAGCTATTGTTGTTGTACCTTCCACTCAAACTGTTGGTTCTTCCAAGAAAAGTGATAAGTTTGCTAAACCTGTTGAGAAGTCCAACAAAGATAACCCAGAATGTGTTTCTGGGGGTACTTCTTCCAAAAAGTCCAAAAAGAGATAATGCTACAAATGTGGGAAGAAGACTCATATGGCCAAAGATTGTCCTGAAACTGAGGACATAAGGCCTGTTGACACTGTTAGTTCCAACATTGCAAAAACCAGCAGTGTTGGAAGTAACATGGTCATTGAAGAGAGTATCCAAGATGATACAATCCAAATTAGAAATATTAGTGTACATCTTAGTTGTCCATCAACAAATGTTTATGAAGAAGGAGAACTCATCCTTATGATGAGTTCCCCTAAAAACTAATATTTTCCCATGACACTCTGCAGGTTAAACAACCAAGCTAGGTTTGGTACTTGGACAGCGGCTGCTCAGGCCACATGACAGGTAGCAAAGATTTGTTGAGTGATCTCAGACCTGAAAAAGGGCCAAAGGTCACATTTGGTGACAATGTTCACACATCCACAGAAGGATATGGAACCCTTCAAGCTGGTGCTGCAATATTCAAAAGAGTAGCGTATGTGTCTGGGCTAAAACATAATGTTGTTAGCATTAGCCAATTGTGTGATGCTGGCTACAAAGTTAACTTTAATGAGCACCTGGGGTACATACTGGATCCCTAAAGCAAAGTTGTGCTGTGTGCACAAAGGAAGAAAGGTGTATTTGTTGTGGACATTAAATCTGTTGATCCTAGAACTGAAACCTGCTTTATCTCAAGGAACAATGCAGACCTAAACTGGTTATGGCACAAAAGGCTATCACACCCGAACTTCAAGAATATCAACAAACTCAGTAAGAAAGTGTTGGTAACAGGTTTGACTTCTATAACTTTTGTTAAGGATAAACTCTACACAACTTGTGAGAAAGGCAAGCAGAGAAAAACATCTTTTAAATCCAAACATAATTGTTCTCTTGATACTCCTCTCTTCTTAATCCATATGGACTTGTTTGGACCTATCAGTGTCCCAAGTCTAGGAGGTAGAAGATACACTCTAGCAATGGTTGATGAGTTCTCCAGGTTTACATGGGTGATCTTCCTAAAGACCAATGGAGAGGCTGCCAGAGAAATTATTCGATTTATTAAGAAGATGGAAGTTCTGAACTCTACTCAAGTTAAGCAGCTTAGATGTGATCATGGTACTGAATTCAGAAACAGTACTATTGAGGACATTTGTGAAGAAAGAGGGATCTCTCAAAACTTTTCAGCTGTAAGAACTCCACAACAAAATGGAGTTGCTGAAAGGAGAAATAGAACTCTCATTGAAGTTGCTAGAACCATGCTGTGTGCATCAGGTTTGTCTTCGTCATTTTGGGCTGAAGCTGTTAATACTGCCTGCTTCACTCAAAACAGATCCTTAGTGGTGAAAAGGTTCAATAAGACTCCTTATGAGTTAATCAAAGGGAGAAGGCCAAATATAAGCTATTTCCATGTGTTTGGATGTCCCCGTTTCATCCTGAATCAAACGGATCAGTTGGCTAAATTTGAACCCAAGTTTGATGAAGGTGTGTTTGTTGGATATTCTGCTGTTTTTAAAGCCTACAGAGTATACAACTACAAAAGAAAGGTGATAGATGAATCTATCAATGTCACCTTTGAGGAGTCTAAGAATGCCTCTACCAAAGTTGTTCCTGTATCAGTTTCAGGAGAGTTCAGCTTTGATGATCTTATGCTTTCCAATGTTGAGGAAAAGGACTCAAAAGCTTCTACTTCACCCAAAGTGGAACCTATTAACCACAACGGGCATGATGATGATTATGTTAGTACACTCTGTGTGAATAAGTGTAATGATATAGTTAATGCACCATGTCAAGAACCAATCAATGCTGATTTCCCTGAATCCTCTGCTGATGTGTTCAACAATAGGGATTCATTTTCAATGGGTGAAAAGGCTCAAGACATCAGTGTGTCTGAAAATCTTGAAATCTGTTCTACAAGACCTAATGAAAATGAAACTGATACAGGAGAATCATCATTGAAACATGATCCTAAGTGGATCAGGTGTCACCCCAATGATTAAATAATTGGTGACATCAACAAAAGGGTACAAACAAGATGAGACAACTTAGGAAACTTTTATATGTTTTCTAGTTTTGTGTCCCTGATGGAGCCAAAGAAAGTAGATGATGCACTGAAAGATGCCAATTAGATCACTGCCATGCAAGAAGAGCTCAATCTTTTGAGAGAAACAAAGTATGGAAGCTGGTCCCTGTTCCTAAAGGTAAAACTATAATTGGCACTAAATGAGTTTTCAGAAACAAAATGGATGAGCAAGGTCATGTTATAAGAAATAAGGCAAGACTGGTTGCTCAAGGCTATAAGCAAGAAGAAGGCATAGACTATGATAAAAAATTTGCTCTTGTGGTCAGGTTGGAAGCAATTCGTTTGTTTCTAGCCTATGATGCCAACAAGAGCATGAAGGTATTTCAAATGGATGTCAAGAGTTTTTTGAATGGTAAGATACAAGAAGAGGTATATGTCAAGCAGCCTTCAGGTTTTGAAAGTGAACAACATCCAGGTTTTGTCTATAAGTTGGACAAAACTCTCTATGGTCCAAAACAAGCCCCTAGAGCATGGTATGACACTCTTACTGAGTTCCTTATGAGCAATGGTTATTCCGGAGGTAAAGTGGATACCACATTGTTCATAAAGAAGGTGAAAACTGATATTATATTTGTTCAAATATATGTGGATGACATAATATTTGGTTTTACTAATGAACAGTTATGCAAGAACTTTTCATAGCTCAAGAAATCCAAATATGAAATGAGCATAATGGGTAAACTTACTTTCTTTCTAGGATTACAGGTTAAACAAACCTCAAATGGAATTTTTCTTAATCAAAGAAAGTATACATTAGATCTTTTTAAAAAGTTTAAATTTGATCAAAGTTCTCCCATCAAAACTCCAATGGCAACCAATGTAAAGTTAGATGCTAATGCCTGTGGCAAAGCTATTTCAGTAACAGCTTACAGAGGCATGACTGGGATCTTCCTATATTTAACTGCTAGTAGACCAGATATTATGTTTGCTACCTGTTTATGTGCTAGGTTTCAAGCTGATCCAAAAGAATCACATCTAGCTGCTGTTAAAAGAATCTTCAGATACCTAAAGGGTACACCAGATTTGGGTCTTTGGTATACCAAAGACTCTAGCCTTGAACTAAATGGCTATTCAGATTCTAATTTTGCAGGCTGCATGCTAGATAGGAAAAGCACAACAGGTGGATGTCAACTCTTTGGTAAAAGTTGATCAGATGGTGTAGCAAGAAGCAGAATTCTGTTTCTAATTCTACTGCTGAAGCTGAGTACATTACTGCTGGAAGCTGCTGTGGGTAGATTCTATGGATGCAGCATCAACTTGAGGATCATGGCCTTATATATAAGAAAACTCCTATTCTCTGTGATAATACAAGTGCCATAGCTATCTCCAACAATCCAGTCTTCCACTCTAGAACAAAGCGTATTGAGGTCAGACATCACTTCATAAGGGATCACATCCAAAAAGGTAATGTGGAGGTAAGTTTAATTTCCACAGAAGAACAGCTTGCAAACATTTTCACGAAACTTCATGATGAAAACAAGTTTAATTACGTTGTAAGCAAGCTGGGGATGTTAAATAAAAGTGACTAAGTGTCATTGATGTTCCTAAGGTCACTTGTTCAATTTTGTCCAAAATTTTCTGGAACAGCTTGGACAGGACAGGTTTTACCTGTCCGGTACTTAGCCAATTTTTGAAAATCTGAACAGCTTGGACATCAGTTTTAGTTATCTTTCTTCACATTTAAGTTACTTAAATTAAGTATTTATTTATCTTAATTACCTGCTGATAATGTTTGTTACGTGTGTTAGTAGTTAAAAAGGTCAAGTTGGTTTGAAAACCATATTGACATGGCAAACCGTTCCGTTTTCCATGAAGAACATTTCAAATCAACCACCCAAACCTTTCTCTCTCCTGCTCACTCACATTCAAATCCTATAAATACCTAAACCACTGTTTCATCATCTTCTTCTCTACTGCTTCCATAACTTCCTGATAAACCCTAACCGACTAAGTGTCCAATATTGTGCATCACTACTACTTTCCAAATGGCTCACCAAAACAATCCCCTTTTACTTGTGTTCGTTGGTGATGATGTTGAAAAACATCCCTCTGTCACCACAATGCTCACAATCAAACCCACCAACTACATTGCTAATCTGATAATTCCTAAAATTATGTCGGTAAAGGTTATGAATCCATGGTGGAGTTTTTGCAAGCCCATCCCCTGCACTATGCAATAACAGCCTCTCCTAGTGTTATGTACCAGGAGATGGTTTATGAGTTTTGGTACACATGTTCGTATGACCCATCTACCCAAACCATCAGAGGGACCATTCTCAATGGCACTCAATCTATCGAGATTACTACTGGTCTTCTAAGGGAAGTACTTCATCTTCCCATTGCTGATAAATATGACAAAGCTCAGCTTGAGGATGAACAGATGGGAAATCTGCTACGCTTCTGTGGTGTAGCAGAACCAAAAGTGGGTGCTACCTTGTTCAGGAGGGATTTATCTCCAACCTACAGCTTCCTCTTCGCCTCAGTGGTGATGAGCCTAAGCTGCAAAGTTGGCTCATTTGATCAACTTAGTAGGGATGAGATTCCTATTGTCCTACAGTTTGTGGATGGGACAACCCTGAACATGGTTAGATAGATTCTCCTGAACCTGAGGAATCTTATGGAGCAAAAACAACGTCCAGCTGCTGAGAGATATCAAAGGTTCCTCGGTCTCATTTTCAAACATGTATGTGGTGAGCAACTCTACAATACCCAACCTTACTTGTCTACTACTACATTTCTTGTTATTGGAAATAGGGTATTCTATGCCCCAGTTCTTGAAAATGAACCTCCTCGGTCAACACCAATGAGGAGGTTGCTTGGTTTAGTGGAAGGACCTTCTACTCAGAAGGTGGATCCAATCACTGCTCCCAAGAACAAAAAATCAAGGCCCAAACTAATCAAAAGGGCCTTGCAAACAAGTGAAGCTGAGCCTGTCCGCAAGAAGGCTAAAACAGCTAAGTCTACCCCATCAGTCTCAGTGGCTGAGGGGGAGCAAACTAGTCACCTTGGTTCATCAGTTGAACCTGAAGCCTTTGTGGCTGGTGCCTCTGTAGTACCTGAGACCATGGAACGGGCTGAACCTCCTGTTTCTGACCCAATCTCACCTCCAGTCTAAACACAACTACCCACTAGTTCTCCTCAATCACCCACCCTATCCCAATACTCCAGGTTAAGAAGAAAATCATTAGCCAAAAAAAAAACCTCCTCTCAAACCAGCCCCTCTGACCCCTCCCAACGGGAGTTAGTTGAAAAAGAAGCAACCCCTGCTGCTTTTGCTTCTCCTATTTTGGGAGTAAGCGCAGCCACTATGGAGTAGGCTTCACTCCATAGAGAGTCAACCCAGAGTCAGCCTGAGCCCTCTGGTTCCTCCCAACAGGAACCAGTTGTACAAAAGGAGACCACCACCTCAACTGTCCAAGCCTCTCAACAGGCTGAAGACATTGAAAGACAGGAGCCCTCTCCACTCCACACTGAGTCCACAGAGTCACCCCTCATATTTCTTCTCCACATACTGAGTCTGCACAAGGTGCCAAAACTGCTGAAATAAACCAATCAACAGATCAGCCTTTCACTTTTGCTCTTGGTGATGCAGCTGTTCCACACCCAACAGCTGTTGAAGGACCATCAACCCAAGTTGATGAACCCGAGGGGATAGAACATCCCTCTGGTGAGGCTACTCCCCAAGTGCACATTCCATCATCAGCCTTCACCACTGATGATGTTGAAATGCGTATCCCCTCTTCCCATGAAGAGGTGACTGCAAACCGAGGTACTACTGAGGGAACCACCACAGGTCTTAATGAAGGTGTCACTATACCAGTGACATCTAAAAGACCACCAACTCTCACTGCCTCACCTAATGATGCAGCTACAGCCACTGCTGAAGGTCCCTTGACCATTCCAAGCTGGGCCAGTTAACTTTTGGCCAGGCTATGGAACTACTATCCAAAGTCTCCCTACCTTCCCCTACTGACCCCCATACTCCTCAATCCTCATCATCACCAATCCTCACCATCAACCCAATCCAAACAGTCAACCATACACCTCCATCCTCCAAAGATCTATCTTTGAAGGTTCAGCTGTCTGTGCTGACCAACAAAGTTAGCTCTTTGGAAAATTCTATGACCTCCCTCCCTTCCATTATTTAAGACTCTGTGTCTGACCAGCTTCAGGGGTTTCTTGATTCGTTCAGGACTTCTTTTCCAACCCCTGATCCTCAAGCTGATCATTCTTCTCAGTTGCTTGGACTCACTGCACAGCTGCAACAACTATCCTCCTCCCTTTCATCAATTCTTTCTCACCAGCAGGACTCCGTGTCCACACTGTCAGCTGTTTCCCAACAGCTGTTATCCCTTGCAGAAACCTGCTCAACTACTCTACCCTCCACTTTGGTGACCCTAAATACCTTAGTGGTATCTCTATCCAATTCTGTGTCCTCAAACTTTGATGATATGCAAGATTCCTTGACCTGACTCTTGCACAACTTCAAAGTTTGGTGTTCACAGAATTTGAAGGGGCTGCTATCTCACAGCTGTCCTCCATTGCAACCTCTCATTCCTCTTCTCTTCACACCGGTGTTACCCAGTTAGCAGAGGTTAAGGACAACTTGGCTTTCTTTGTGCATAGCCTTGTTGGCTCCAAGCCTGTTCCCAGAACTGCTACTGTCCAGCCTGTTGGATCCGTTCCTTCAGACAGACCTATTGTTGAAGGCTCTGTGCCATCTCCTTCAAAGGGGAGAAGATATCTGCCTCGAAGACCAAGTCTAAGGGGGAGAAATCTTCTTCTGCCTCTAAGGAGAAACCAGCATCAGTAGGGCAAGCAGCAGGTTTCACCCAAACTGGCCCTGTTGCAGGTTCTTCTAAAGTTTCAGAAACTGCTCAGCTTACTCAGGTTGGATCTCCAAACCCTGCATCATTTAAGGGGGAGGTATCCATTCCTGAGGACAGGCCAAGCAGGAGGAGACGTTTGATTTTAGAACATTAAGAAGAAGAAGAAGAAGAAGAAGAAGAGGAGGAGATGGAAGCTGCTTAGACCAAAGCAGCAAAGGATAAAGAAAAAGCCTCAGTGGACACTGACTATCTCAAAGCTACTCAGCTCAAATTTGATAAGTCTCAAGCCAAAGAAATAGGCGATTCACTGGAGACATATTATACATTCAAAGAGAGCAGCTTGAGATTTTGGAAAGACAAAAGAAAGAAGCAGCCTCTGCCAAAGCTGTCAAGGCCTTTACAGCCAAGGAAGCTAAAAAGATAAAAATACCTTCCTTGGATGTTCAAAGGAAACTGTTAGAGGCTGCAAAAGAGTCAGTGACTGAGAAAGAAGGAGAGAAGGAGTAGAGTGAACAGGTATTAGTGACCAAGACAAAGCCTGTATCCTCCTTAGGAAGAGCCCAAGTACATTTTTACAACATGGCAAGGAAGAAATTCTTTGATGTGGCCAACAGAAGACAAGCAGTGGAAGCTTCAGATAACCAGGCTAGGTGCTGAGGGTCCAGAACTGTAAGCTTATGAGTATGCTGATGTTGCATGCATGGGGTACAGAGAATGGGTTGAATTGGAAGTTGCCCTGAGTAAATCAAAATCTGAAACGGCTAAGACTATCAGGGCATAGTTCATAACGCTGATGGAGAAAGTCAAAAACCTGGGCCTGATCTCTGAAGAACAAATCAAGGGTACCTCACTAATGAAACCCAAGATTAAGCCCAGGAGAAAGAGAAAGGATACAAAGCTTGAAGAGATCCTCATGATGATTGAACAAGGCATCCTTGTTGTTGAAATCAAAGGGGTGGATCACAGTCTGCCAAGGGGAGTTGAGCCTGAGGAAGGCAAACTCATAGAAAAACCTGAGTTTGGGGTATTCTTTGTGGACCCTTTATCGAAAAAATTGTGTTTCCATAGGGCATCTAATCTGCATAAGGTTGGTCTCAAGCAGATCATAGCCTTTAGACTCTCCAACACTTTTGGTCAATCCTCAAAATAGAGAGCAGCTATCTGGGAACAGCTTAAATGCTTCTATGAAAGAGGAGAACTTCAACACCCTGACTTTATGTTTCTCAGACATATAGTAGAAGAAATTGAGGAGACCATGGAGCATTTTGAACAACTGTTTGAAGGCAGGCCACGCCTTGAAGGTCCATCTACTGCTGAGTAGATGAAGAATGGAAGATGTCAATAAGTTGGACAAGCTTGCCATTATTTGCTCCCACCATCAACAGTCTAATTTGTTGAAATTCTCTTTGTACATATGTTGTACTTTATTACGTCAGTTGTAATCTATTTTATTACATTAGTTGTAATTTACTTTAGTACGTGAGTTGTACTTCTGTAAAACATGTGTTGTTTGTAATCAATATTAGTGTATGTTGTAGTTTCATTTCAGCATATGTAATGTAAAAATATATAGTGATAATTGATAGAATCAGCTTAGACTGATTATTGCAAATAGGGGGAGATTGTTAGGCACAAAAAGGCCTCAGTCAAACCTGTTATACATCCTAGGGGGAGATTATTTATCAAACATGTTTGATGCACTTGAAGGTACAATTTAAGGCCATGTTAATGCCTTATTGAAACTTGATAAGTGATTTTCAATATTAGTCAAAGCTGCTTACCCTGTTGCATTTGTTGCAACTAAGGCAGATTGTCGAAGTTGTTATATTCTATTGAACAGACTGAACATAAACTGTCTACGCTGCTCATACCTGTTGAGCAACTTGGACAAATTCTAAGTGTTCTGTTCTTTGTGAACAGGCTAAACACTTTATGGAATACGTTTCCATGTCCTCATGTATTGTCTTGGACCAAAAGATCAGTTTACAAAGTCTAAGACAAGGTGGAAAAACTGAAGCTGCTAGCACTGCCCATGTTGTTCTGTTACATGAAGACAAAATGGATATTTGAAATAGGTGACATACCATTTCTTATATCAAAATGGTTATACAAGAAGATGAAAGGTTTAAAGTTGACATTCCTCTTTTAGTTAAAGCCTTTTGCAACAAAGACAAAAAGGAAAAGACAAAGATTCTGCAATATAGAGACAACTGTTGCTTTGTCAGAACGTGCAGAAAAGTATTTTTGTCTCCACTATCTCTACATCCAATGAGGAAGCTTCACTGGGATTCTCTGTGAGAGTATAAAAGGAAGCTTCTAAGGAATGTGAGAGAACCAAGAGTGTGATATTCAGAACGTGCAAAGAAGTGTGTTTACATGCATGCAAAGTCTGCTTAAATAAAACAGTTGAGTGTGTCCAAGCTGTTCTTGTTCAAGCTGTCTGTCTGTCTGTCTTCTAAACAGTGAGTCCATCTTTGTGAGTGTATTCATTGTAACTGGTCTGAGTGTGTCTTAGATTAGTAGTCTCTATTGTTTCTGTCATCTCAGCTTGAACCATTTCACAGTTCAAGCGTGTTTGTAATTAACACTTGTTGATAATATACATACAAAGAAAGTGTATTGAAATTTTTAGTAGCTGTATTCACCCCCCCCCCCCCCCCTCTACAGCTTAGAGCAACATACTAGGAAAAACTTTTGGGACCTACACCTATGCATGACAGAAATGATCTGGAGTGGGTAAATTGGTTTTCAAAGCACAAAGTTCATACATTGTCAGCAGAATAAAAAGAAGCTCTAAAACATGACCATCGGGATCGTGTTTACAAACTGCTTGAAGTAACGCATGCTGAGATAGAGGAACCTCCAATACAGGGTTGAAGGATTTCTTGATGAACTTACCGGCTGAAGAAATTCAATGCCCATATCTTGAAGAGAGGTTCAAAATGGTCTTCAGGAAGAAACCAGGGATGTATAGCAGACGTCTATTAATGCAACTCAGTGACGCATCAAGAGCAGAACAAGCTGAATATAATCAAATGATGCTGAGAGTTTCAAGATCAAAGTCTGAATATTGGTCTAAGTCCAAGATCATTAAGGTATCCTCCAATCCCATGTTTAAGGAGGCCCGTCTGTTCAGTCCTTCGTTCGAAGTCCTTAGAGAAGAAGGGTCAACACAGCATATTCACGAGAGTGACCTGGATTTGTAAACATTGATGACGTTGAGACCCTTCACAATACGCTGAAAAACAGAATCAAAGGTCGATTGAGTCATGTCACTACTGTTGCAGCCTTAACCAGAAGCATGAATCGTCGATCAATCATCATGTGCTTAAGGGATTTCCAAATAGCCATCGAAAGCTTTATGGTCAAGGTGAGTCTTAAAGCTCCAGAACAAGATATTTTTGCCCTCGACCACCATCCAATGTATAAAGTTCTTTTAGGAAGCCTTCAAGGGGTTATCTTTTTGAATAAGAATGGACACAAATGGTTCATGCGCTTTGAGGATTTGCCTTGTTACTCTGACGTCACACTTCGATTGGTCAGAGCCGAGCTCAACAAGAGACTACAAGAAGATGATGCTCAACCAGTCTCAGAACATAAAAGAAGACCGAAAGTGATTCAAGACATTCTCAGCTCTATAGAGCTAATGAATGACAGGCTGCACATCAGGCAAGTGACTAGAAGATTTGATGTCATCCTTAGCCTTCGAGAAAGTGCAGAACATGTCTGTTATCCTCCGCAATGATCGAAAAGGGGGAGATTGTTAGATTATTAATTTGATCATGTGGATTTTTATATTGTAATAATCAGTTTATTTTATTTCAATGTAATGTTATTTAGTTCCATTGTAATTTTCTTATTGCTTTTAGAAGTTGAGGGGTGTTAAGGGTCATTCCTTCAAAGTTACATTTATTATGTAAGGGAAACCCTCCTAGGGTTTCCCACAAGTTTGTTGTTTTGCAATTTAGAGAAACACGGTCGCCGCCACTGTCAACTTTTCTCTTAATATTCATCATCTTTAATCGAGTGATTTTCATTCTTATTGCTTTAAATATTGTGTGTGTGTGTGTGTGTGTGTGCTAATAATATTACTGGGACGATTCTATTGTATTGTCTACCTAAAACAATTCGTGGCGTGATTACGACGACCCTCTTCACAAAACAAACATAAAACGGATCCTAGCCTTAAATTAAATTGGGTAATTAATTAAGGAATATTCATACTAACTAAAACTTTATCTCACAAATGTCTGCTCCTAATGGTGTTCCCACTCCTATTCCCAATTCTGCATCAAACTTCTCAGTCCTCTCTGTTCTGGGATGGGAAAGAATGACTGGTCCGAATTACATGGACTGAATGGGAAATCTCAGGTTCACCCTGAGATACGAGAACAAAGAGTATGTTCTCGACGAACAGATTCCCACAATCGATTAGAATTCAACCCCGTAAGAGATTGACGCACACCAAAAGCACTAGGATGATGCTAACAAGGTGTCGTGCATCATGGCATCTTCAATGAGTCCCGAACTCCAAAAGACCTTTGAGAATACATGGGCCTACGAGATGAATCAGCAGCTTAAAGAAATGTTCCAGGCTAAGGCGAGCAAGGAGCGTCTTGATGTGGTGAAATCCCTCATGAGCTGCAAGCCAAAGCCTGGGGCTGCATTCTTTGCCTTTGTGCTCGAAATGAAAGAGTACTTTGATAGGCCGGAGTCTCTCAACATGGTGTTTGACTCCGAGTTTTCTACTAACATCATCCTCTCTTGTTTGCCTGCGGTATACAACCAATTCGTGGTCTCTTACCAAATGAATCTGAATCAAACAGAGACCTCGATCATGGAGCTCCACAATCTACTCCAAACAGCTGAGCAGGGCATCAAGAAGGATGAAGCTCCTGCAGCCCCTGTGTTATCCGTCAGTCAGGCTTAAAAGGAAAGGAAGTCCTCCTGGAAGACCCCTAAAGGAAAGTACAAGAAAGGGTCCCAAAGGAAGACAAAGTCTGGAATTGCGCCTATGAGTAACCCGAAGGAGGCATTATGTTTTTACTGTAATGGGAAGAGGCATTAGAAGCGCAACTGCCCAACGTATTTGAAGGACCTTAAGGACGGGAAGGTCGAGAAGGGTAGCACTTCATGTATGTCTATGATCGAACTCCATAATAATTCTATTTCTAATTCGTGGGGTCCTCGATACAGGATGTGGTACTCACATTTGCTCTGTATTGTAGGGGCTAAAGGAAAGTAGGAATCTGAGGCATGGAGAGCTGAACCTTGTCATGGGAAATAATAAGATCACACCTGTGAAGAAAATTTGCAAGTTCGAGCTTATGATGAAGTCAGGAGTTAGGATCATGTTAGATAATTGTTGTTATTCACTTGAGATGAATAGAAACATTATTTCCTTATATGCATTGTACAAGAATGGTTATTCTTTCTCTTTTCATAATAATAATGGTGATATTTTAGTTCATCACAATGGTTGTTTTCTTTCAAAGCTTCTGCGTACAATGGCATATATGAAACTGTTGAATGTGATAGCAATTTGATATTGAATGTTGATTTTGCTAATGAAACTGATATCTCCAAATTGTGGCATTGTCGTCCTGGACACATAAACAAGAAACGCATCGCCCAACTCCAAAAGGATGGAGTGTTGGAATCATTCGACCTCAAATCAGATGATGCATGTGAATCTTGTTTACTGGGCAAGATGACTAAATCACCATTCACTAGAACATGTGAAAGAGGTGAAGGACTCTTGTATTTGATCCACACAGATGTGTGTGGACCATTCTAATGCACCATAAAAGACGGAAATCGGTACTATGTCACCTTTAATGATGACTATAGTAGATTTGGATATGTTTAGCTAATTAAACATAAGTCTGACACTTTTGATATGTTCAAAAGATTTCAAAAAGTGAAGTAGAGAATCAGCTGGGCAGAAAAGATAAAGGTTTTTCGATCCGACAAGGGAATAGAGTACCTTAGTATCGAGTTTCTCGACCATCTTAGAAGCTGTGGAATAGTTTCCCAGTTAACTCCGCCAGAACACCGCAACTCAACGGAGTAGCGGAGAGGAGAAATAGGACCTTGTTAGACATGGTCAGATCTATAATGAGTTGAGTAACACTTCCAATGAGTTTTTGGTGTTACGTTCTGGAATTGCAGCGCATATCTTAAATCTAGTACCCACTAGGAAGGTTTCGAAGACATCTTATGAGATATAGAAGGGAAAGCGTCCTTCCCTTGAGCATATCAAGATCTGGGGTTGTGAGGTTTTCTTCAGACGAGAAACTCCATACATCAAAGATCTGAAAAGTGTCTGTTCGTCGGTTACCCACAAGAGTCGTTTGGATATCTGTTTTACAGACCACATGAAAATGTATTATTTGTAGATCGAAGAGGAGTATTCCTTGAGAGGGAAATGATGTCTAAAAAGGATAGTGGGAGTACGATCGATCTTGATGAGATTCAAGAGTTAGCCGATGAAGAACCAATTACAAACACTGACACTCAACTAGAGGCGGAAACGCATGTTGAGGCAATTGACATTTCCTTACCCGTTCGCCTATCCAGTAGAGTTAGCAATCCTCCTTAGTTCTACTATGGTTTCCATATTGAACAGGAGGATATAATTAGTGATAGTACACTAGTAGATTTGTATAAGCCAGCTAACGGGAAGCGATGAATGGCCCTGAGGCAGTGGAAGGATGCTATGGATAGCGAAATTGAATCCATGTATGGAAATCAAGTTTGGAACTTGTTTGATCCCACACCCGGTCTCATGATGGTGGGTTGTAAGTGGATATTCAAGAAAATGACTGACATGAATGGAAAGGTACACACGTACAAATCTAGGCTGATGGCAAAGGGCTATACTGAAACCTACAGGATTAATTATGAGGAGACTTTCTCACCAGTAGCTAAGATAAAGTCTATTAGGATAATGCTTGCCATAGCTGCATTTCATGATTATGAAATATGGCAGATGGACGTCAAAACTGCTTTCCTTAACAGAAAACTGACAGAGGATGTGTTTATGACACAACCCGAGGGTTTTGTAGATGCAAAGTATCCTAAGAGAGTGTGTAAGCTTCAAAAGGACATTTATGGACTCAAGCAAGCTTCTAGGAGCTGGAATCTTTGCTTCCATGAGAAAATCACAGAGTTTGGATTTTCTAGAAGCGAAGATGAGTCATGTATATATGTCAAGGACAGTGGGAGTACTGTAGTCTTCCTGGTATTGTATGTCGATGATATATTGCTCATAGGAAATGATATCCCAACATTACAGAGTGTAAAAAGATTGGTTGGGAAAGTGTTTCGCAATGAAAGATCTGGGAGATGCAACTTACATTTTGGGTAATAAGATTTACAAAGATAGATCAAAACCTCTAATAGGTTTAAGCCAAGATACGTACTTGGATAAAATATTGAAAAGGTTCAATATGGAGAAATCTAAGAAAGGGAATCTTCCCTTAAATCACGGCATAAAGACTAGCAAAGATCTGAGTCCGAAGACAGAGGAGGAACAAGTTAGAATGAGTAGAATTCCATATGCTTCAGCCATCGGATCGATAATGTATGCCATGACGTGTACGAGGCCTGATGTCTCATTTGCTTTGAGCATGGTGAGACGACATCAACAGAATCCTAGTGAAGGTCATTGGACAACGGTCAAGAATATTCTGAAGTATTTGAGAAATACTAAGGACAGGTTCTTGGTTTATGGTGGAGAATATGAACTCAAAGTGACACGTTACTGTGATGCGAGTTTCCAAACAGATAGAGATGACAGTCGGTCACAATCTGGTTGGGTATTTTTGCTGAATGGGGAAGCTGTGACGTGGAAGGGAAGCAGGATACAGTCGCAGACTCTACATGTGAAATAGAATATATTGCTGCTAGCGAGGCCTCAAAGGAAGCCATCTGGATGAAGAGCTTCATTGGAGATCTTGCAGTTGTCCCAATAGTACAAGACCCCATCGAAATATTTTGCGACAACAAGATTGCGGTTGCATTAACTAAAGAACCCAAAGATCATGGGAATTCATAGCACATTGAACGCAAGTACCATTTCGTGTGGAGAAAATTTGAAGAAGGACACGTGATTGTGAAGCATGTACGATCAGAGAAGAATCAGGCTGATCCGTTAACAAAGACACTGACGCAGTCCAAGCACAATGAACATGCTAGGTGCATAGGTTTACGATAATGTAAAGTTTTAGCAGTTAGTTGAATTTGAAACATTGTAACAATGATTTGAAATTGTAATAGTTTTGGTGATTAAATAATGGAGATTTATTTATTTCCAAGGTGCTACCATTTACTATTGTTTATCGTTGTGTTTCCTTTTGCATGTTTAGAACCCACTTTCTGAGTAATTGATTTCATTCAAAATCCTCAGTCGATCATACTACCGGAAGTTAGTGTTGAATAAAGACTATCATTGAGTGTTAGTAGATTGTCTAAGAGTTAGATATGACATAGAGATTGCTGCAGCACTCATGGGTACTTAATAGATATTTAAGTATAGGAAAATCCACATTTAGAAAGTTACTTCATGGATCAATATCACAAGTAATTCTAAGATGATAATATCCTCTATTCTCAAGCGGAGATACATTGAGGTTCTAGTTTTCTAGTCTATTGTACCTTAGTTCATTCAAATGCTGAGCATAAACTTGAGTTATAAAGGATGTCCTAGTTGTGACATGCTTAGTTCACTAGAGTCGTGTATTCAAAGTCATTTGTTCCCTTTGCCTTAGTGGAAAAGCGATATCTATGGGCCCTCTGATGATTAAATGTGACTTGAAAGTGTCGGGCCCGACCTAGACTAAACTGATGTGTTCAATTCGGTAGTCTCACATAGTCAAATTAATCGGAAATCAGAAACATAATCTTGAAACTCAAGGTTAATTACAAATTCATGTCTCAGTTTCATATGATATCATAGAACAAAGGAATAGTTGATCCCGTATCTAAAGTACTGACTCTGATAAGATTCAGATAGTTTAAGCTTGTCAAACAGCCTAGAATTCAAAGCTATGAGATTCAACACCTGGTCATGTTCATTTGTTAGTTTAAGTTCCAGAGAAACTACCTTCTTCTTCTCCTTTTGTAGTTTAACATCCGCTTGTTCAACCAGCTTTGTCACATTCTTTAATTTTACTTCCAACTCCTTTAGTTGTACAGTTATATTATCGGGCATAAAAATCTCCTCTTCTGTAGTAGCCATGAAGCATTGAGCATGATATTTCAAAATCTAACAATTTAAATATAAACGATGCAATATGAACACAATCAGATCAAAAGACGACCGAATGATTTCTATTAGAGAATAGAAAAATATTACAACAATGGCGATTTCTCTCAACTATGATCTTGCCTTTCTTGCACATGACTCCATTAGATCTAACTGGTTCGTACTAATCCGTATATACAAAAGTACAACTACCATATATATATATATAAAAGAATGAGAGAATTACAATAAGCCCCCTGAACTTTTACGATTAAAATTGTTTTCATCTCTCTCTCTCTCTCTCTCTCTCTATATATATATATATATATATATATATATATATATATATATATATATATGTTTCTAACAATCTCCCCCTTAAAGATGAAAGCAATTTTCAATCAAAGTTCAAAGTTGTTCTTTTAAAAAATTTTCTTCATTGTCTATCTTTTATCTTCATATCTCTTCTTCTTTGATCTTCTCTCTTCTTATGAACAGACTCTCCCTCTTGAATCATGAATAGAACTTGATTCTGTCCCTTGAAAAATCAAAAACAACATTTCATCTTTCATCTTGAACTATTCTGTAGTTGTCACAGTTATCTTCAGCAGTTGTTGCAAATGTCATCAAACTATTCAGTAATTGTCTCTGAAATACAACTTTTCTCCCCCTCATGATGATCATAAGTACTATGAACATCAAGCAAAATATTTAGACACATAGATGCAGGGAAATTACAATTCCAGACATGAGTACAGACAGACAGGTACAACTCAGAAATATTACAAAGATTCTCTCACTCTCTCCCTCAAAACAATATCCTCTCTTTAATATGTGATCTCTCCCCTATTCTGAACAAATATATCACTCCCCCTCAATTGGATACTTTCTCCTCACAGAAACCAACAAAAGTAAAGCTTTTCAACTTGACCTAATAAAAATGAAACATATTCATTTGTGAATTAACGAGTCCAGGTCCACATAGGATTCCTGTTTGCACAATACACATTATCTATGTGACCTACTTTCAGTGCTAGCGTTATGTTAACACTGGGAGGATTTCCAAATAGTCATCATGAAATCCTTATCATCAAAGAATCACTCTTATTTGTTCCGGCGTAGTCACTTTCGACAAGCAGTTTATAGTCACGGAGACTGTTAGACTCGATGTGTCCTAAAAGTGTATATAATCAGCTCTATACACGAAGTGCATAGAATTAAAGTCGAAGACCGGAGCAAATGTCTTCATTGTTTTAATATCAATAATATCCAAATGATATATCGATAGAAATGTGCTATATCTCCGTGATTATTGAAACAGAACTCTTTTGAGAGATAACTGAGTGGTTGGTGGGGTTAGGTGCATGCATCTCTGGGTCCATGACGTCCTTTTCGCATCGTACCATCTTTCTTTTTCACAAACAAATTAGGGGCTCCCCACGGCGATAAACTCGGTCGAATGAAGCCCTTATCCAACAACTCCTGGAGTTGTTTCATCATCTCTTGCATATCGGTTGGAGCAAGGCGATACATAGAACGAGCTAACGGTGCAGCTCCAGGGATCAGATCAATACGAAATTCTACATATCTCTCATGCGGCACGCCAGACAAGTCTTCCGGAAACACATCCGGGAATTGTGATACAACAGGCACATCGGCCACGATCTTTTCTCAGCTTTGGCATCAATAGCATATGCCAAATAGGACTCACAACCCCTTGCAACAAGCTTTCGGGCTTTTGCAATGGTTAACAAGCACAGATCCCCACTTATCCTATCCCCATATATGTAGATCTCACGCCCCTCCGGTGTGGTTATCTTGATCATACGCTTCTTACAGACTATATGGGCTTCATTTTCGATCAACCAGTCCATTCCGACTATCACATCAAACTCACTGAATTCTATCGGGATCAAATCAAGATTGAAGACTACATCTTCAATCACTAACGTACAAATATACACGATCTACTTTGACTAGATTGTTACTAGCAGTTTCTATGTCAAGTCTAGCAGACAACTTAGACAGAGGCATTGACTGAACCACCACTTGATCCCCCAGAAGATCGTGTCGACGTTGGAGCAGCAGCAGCTGGATCATTCTTTCTGCAATTTCTATTGTAATGCCCCCATACACCACACTTATGGCAGGCATCATCTTTCCTTGGGCACTCATTCTGAAAATGACCCAACTCTCCACAGCAAAAAAAGGCGCGTCCATTAGGGCACTAGCCTAAGTGCTCCAAGTGACACTTAATACAATACCGCGGTTCTGTGTTGATGGAGTACGAACGAGCACGACCAGAAGACCCAGATGATCGATGATAAGATTGCTATGGCGAATACTATGAGGAACGGGAAGAACCAGAATATCCCCCTTCACGTTGGCGCTTCGGCGGTGACGACTGTATTGGGTTAGTAGCAGCAGCGGCAGACCCAATTGAATACCCTGACATAATAAGAATTTGCTCTACAATTCTGGCATCCTCTAATAAGCCAACAAATGTAAGGTAGCGGACGTTGCTCATAACCCTTCTAATTTCCATATCCAAACCAGCCTCGAACATGGATACTTTCCTTTCCTCGGTATCAACTTGATGAGGCGCAAACAGACTCATCCTCGTGAATTCCACATCATACTGGGACACAGTCTTAGTCCCCTGCATCAGAGTCATAAACTTCACTTCCAACCTTCGGTGTTCATCAACCGGATAGTATTGCTGAGTGAATAGTTCAGTAAACTCAGCCCAAGCCATAGCAGATACTTTTTCCAAGGTTAAGGCGTTAACCATGGAATTCCACCACATAACTGCGTCTTTAGTAAACATAGCTGTAGCAAACCGTACCATCTCCTTCTCAGCACAATCACTGATTAGGAATGTACGTTCGGTTGCTGTTATCCATTCAAGTGCGGCAACAGCATCACCCAGTCCATTAAACACCATGGCCTCATTTCCTTTGAAGTCCTTGAACCGACAACGTTTGGGTTTGTTAGATGACCCAGTGTTGTCATCTTGTTCATCATTGTTGCCCTCTTTCTCCTTATTCTTTCTCTTTTCTTCCCTTCTCTTGGCTTCGGCCTCATCTCGAGCCCGAAACTGGTCTTGAATCATCTTATTTTGCTCAGCCAACATGGCTAGCATCATTTCTCTTGGTTCTTCGGGTGTCATTCCTCCTCCAGACATGTTCTGAAATATAAAACATATAACTTGTTTAGTAACATGTCATTTATTTAAAGACACTACCTATTGTCCCATATGAAAGTCAACTTCTTATGATTATTGGATCATAACCTATCTTAGTTCAAATCATTACTTAAACCACTCATATCACCACTTAATGTTTGAGACCAAGACCTCACAGACACTTGAATCTCAAACTACTGCTCTGATACCATACGTTGTGACACCCTTGCCACAATAAATGCCATTATAATCAACCCAGGATTAACCACCAAGCACATGATTACATAATGATCTGAATACTTAATAAAATTGCAGAAGCATTAAAGTACATAAATAAAAATACAAATGTATTATACACCCTACGGTGCTACAAGGTTTCAAATCTAAGTCTACATACTCAATAGCATTACATCATCCCAAATATATATTACAATAACATCCCATGATTCAGTTACCAAAATGAGTAGTAGATACCTTCAAAACTTCAATAGATGACCTAGCTAGAAGGTCCAGCAGCGGATTTCCCTTTTCCTGTAAAAACGTCAACAACTGAGGGGTAAGCAAAGCTTAGTGAATACACAGATTTACGAATTCTATAAATCTTTATGAAGCCACCCAAGAGTAACACCGACGACACACGTCGTATACTCTCTACGTGCACAAAGTACGGCACAAGAGCCGCAGCTCCTTCGAGCCCAAAGCTCGGCATTTAAACAACCATCTGAGACAGACATAACATCGGGGATGACTTACTGCCTACCAGAACCTCGGAGGGATTAGCTCCGGGTCATATAGCGCAGTAACATCGGAATACAGATGCGACCTGTCGGTCCATCGAAAGATGCACAACAAAGAAACGGACATGCAACGAGCAACAATGTGCATCTAAGTCTACGCAAGTTAGTAAAATTCCAAATGAAAGTGAAACAACATGTCTCAGCAGGCAATAGCTAACATAAAGCAGATATAAACATGCGAAATCATATGTACTCACAGTGGGTGCGTTAATTAATTTCAATTTATTTTTTATATCTCCTCGGGCTTTCAACCGGACTCAAAAGTACCCCACTGTGGGTTAAACAACACCACAAGGGACCTGTTACATTTCCATTTGGAAAACATATCATACACACGTTTGGTAACAAATTCCATCATGATTTTACAATTTAAAATTTTACAATATTCGGAACCGTCATCCGAAACTCATGTTTAAAACCATCATTTTGTGTGCTATTATTCTCAAATAAAGCTTCATTACATGCCTTAATATAATACCGAAAATATCCCAAAGGTGTGATTAATTAACCATAAATTCGGGTTCTTTACAACTCATCCAAAATTTGCATAAACTATGGATGACTCGCTGAATCGGCCCAGGCGACTCGCGGAGTCGAGGTGACTCGCTGAGTCGACCCAGGCGACTCGCCGAGTCGAGGTCCGAATTTCGGATCCTCGACCGGATTTCGGATCCATCCGAATTTCTTTTGACCCATCCGAGTTCAGTTCCATCCGGGTTTGGGTCTCAACCGAATTCGGAATCAACACTTACGAATTTTTGAAGCTTTATTCAAATGTTCTTGGCAACTCGCCGAGTCACCCAATGCGACTCACCGAGTCGACAAGCAGATGTGCACGTCGCAACTTACGGATTTTACTCAAAATTCCATATTCGATTTCTAGCCACATGCAACTTGAAATAATGTTTTATTAACATATTTTGAGTGTTTCTACATCATTTTCCCTATCATTAACACACTGATTTGTCCAGATTTAACCAAAATATAGACTTTTCTTCAAGAACACAAAAACGCATAAAAGTTCAGATTTATTACCTTTTTCGATGAATTAATCAACGATTCTTGTTTCTAATGCTTCAGTAATCTTCCAAGAATGATTTTCAACTACTATAACAAACATGCATCACAAATTTTCAGATTTTATATCCGATTTTTGAACCTTCAACTCTCAAAATAAAGCTTTAAACTTAGAAATAATGTTCTTACCTTAATTCCAACTGATTCCTGTTAATAACTAGCTTTAATCCACGAATTTTGCTTCACAATTCAATTCTCAGCAGATTTTAGTGAGAGAAATTGAGAGATATCTTGAAGATGAAAAGGTAAAGTGATGAAATGAAAGACTCCATGTCTTTTATTTCATAACTTTCGGCTAATTACACATTTAGCCCCTTTACTTATCTGATTTCATTAAATACTGATTTTAATCCTAATTTTATCATCACTATCATTTATAAATCATCATACTTATTAACAATAATTCGACATTCTAAAATTTCCTAATTTCTTAACATAGCAACCAAAACTTTAATTTTTTCTCAAATACATACTCATCTATCATAATCTAAATTAATTACACTTCTGATTTTTGTAGCTGAACGAGGCGGCTCCCAATTCTTTATCGCTTCAAATTTAGCTGGATCTACAGAAATCCCAGTTCCAGATATTACATGTCCCAAAAACTGAATTTGTTGCAGCCAAAACTCACAGTTTGAGAATTTGGCATACAACTTTTCCTTTCTCAACAACTCCAATAATTCCTTTAGATGTGCAGCATGCTCGGCCTCAGACTTGGAATACACCAAGATATCATCAATAAACACTATTACCTATTTAATAAACATCGGTCTACATACTCTGTTCATCAGATCCATGGATACAGCCGGGGCATTAGTTAACCCGAATGGCATAACCAAGAACTCGTAATGCCCATAACGTGTCCTAAAAGCTGTCTTTGGCACATCTTCCTCTCAAACTTTCAACTGATGGTACCCCGATCTCAAATCAATCTTAGAGAAAACACTTGCCCCATGTAGTTGATCAAACAAGTCATCTATCCTCGAGCGTAGATACTTATTCTCAACTGTCAGCTTATTCAGTTCCCGGTAATCAATGCACTTACGCATCGTGCCATATTTCTTTTTCACAAACAAAACAGGGGCTCCCAACGGCAATGAACTCGGTCGAATGAAGCCCTTATCCAACAAATCCTGGAGTTGTTTCATCATCTCTTGCATTTCGGTAGGAGCAAGGCGATACGGAGAACGAGCTACCGGTATAACTCCAGGGATCAGATACGAAATTCTACTTGTCTCTCAGGCGGCACGGCAGACAAGTCTTCAGGAAACACATCCGGGAATTGTGATTGAATAGGCACATCGGCCACGGTCTTCTTCTCAGCTTTGGCATCAATAGCATATGCCAAATATGACTCACAACCCATTGCCACAAGCTTTCGGGCTTTTGAAATGGTCAACAAGCACATATCCCCACTTCTCCTATCCCTATATATGCAGATCTCACACCCCTCCGGTGTGATTACCTTGATCATACGCTTCTTACAGACTATATGGGCTTCACTGTCGATCAACCAGTCCATTCCGACTATCACATTAAACTCACTGAATTCTATCGGGATCAAATCAAGATTGAAGACTACATCTTCAATCACTAACTTACAGTTTCGATATACAAGATCTACTTTGACTAGACTGTTACTAGCAGTTTCTATGTCAAGTATAGGAGACAACTTAGACAGAGGCATTGACAGTTGTTGTGCAAAAACAGTAGATACAAAAGACCGGTTGGAACCCGAATCAAAAAGAACTCGTGCAGGCATGGAACTTACAATAAACGTACCCGTAACCACTTCCGGGTTTTCTTTAGCCTCTTCCGCTGTTATCTGAAAAGCACGAGCTGGTGCCCTTTGTGGCTAGCTTTGGCGGTTGACTGAACCACCACTTGATCCCCCAGAAGATCGTGTCGACGTTGGAGCAGCAACAGCTGGATCATTCTTTCTGCAATTTCTACTGTAATTCCCCCATACACCACACTTATGGCAGGCATCAGCTTTCCTTGGGCACTCATTCTGAAAATGACCCAACTCTCCACAGCAAGAACAAGCGCGTCCTTTAGGGCACTTGCTGAAGTGCTCCAAGTGACACTTATTACAATACTGCGATTCTGTGTTAATGGAGTACGCACGAGCACGACCAGAAGACCCAGATGATCGATGATAAGATTGTTGTGGAGAATACTGTGAGGAACGAGAAGAACCAGAATATCCCCCTTCACGTTGGCACTTCGGCGGTGACGGCTGTGTTGGGTTAGTAGCAGCAGCGGCAGACCGAATTGAATACCCTGACATGATAAGAATTTGCTCTACATTTCTGGCAGCCTCTAATAAGCGAGCAAATATAGGGTAGCGGACGTTGCTCATAACCCTTCTAATTTCCATATCCAAACCAGCCTCGAAACTGGTTACTTCCTTTCCTCGGTATCAACTTGATGAGGCGCAAACAGACTCAGCCTCGTGAATTCCACAGCATACTGGGACAAAGTCTTAGTCCCCTGCATCAGAGTCATAAACTTCGCTTCCAACCTTCGGCATTCATCAACCGGACAGTATTGCTGAGTGAATAGTTCAGTAAACTCAGCCCAAGCCACAGCAGATACTTTTTCCAAGGTTAAGGCGTTAACCATGGAATTCCACCACATAACCGCGTCTTTAGTAAACATAGCTGTAGCAAACCGTACCATGTCCTTCTCAGCACAATCACTGTTTGGGAATGTACGTTCGGTTGCTGTTATCCATTCAAGTGCAGCAACAGCATCACCCAGTCCATTAAACACCATGGCCTCATTTCCTTTGAAGTCCTTGAACCGACAACGTTTGGGTTTGTTAGATGACCCAGTGTTGTCATCTTATTCATCATTGTTGCCCTCTTTCTCCTTATTCTTTCTCTTTTCTTCCCTTCTCTTGGCTTCGGCCTCATCTCGAGCCCGAAACTGGTCTTGAATCATCTTATTTTGCTCAGCCATCATGGCTAGCATCATTTCTCTTGTTTCTTCGGGTGTCATTCCTCCTCCAGACATGTTCTGAAATATAAAACATATAACTTGTTTAGTAACATGTCATTTATTTAAAGACACCACCCATTGTCCCGTATGAAAGTCAACTTCTTATGATTATTGGATCATAACTTATCTTAGTTCAGATCATTACTTAAACCACTACATATCACCACCTAATGTTTGAGACCAAGACCTCACAGACACTTGAATCTCAAACTACTGCTCTGATACCATACGTTGTGACACCCTTGCCACAATAAACACCATTACAATTATCCCAGGATTAACCACCAAGCACATGATTACATAATGATCGGAATCCTTAATAAAATTTCGGAAGCATTAAAGTACATAAATAAAGATACAAATGTATTATACACCCTACAGTGCTACAAGGTTTCAAATCTAAGTCTACATACCCAATAGCATTACATCATCCCAAATATATATTACAATAACAATCCCATGATTCAGTTACCAAAATGAGTAGTAGATATCTTCAAAAACTTCAATAGATGACCTAGCTAGAAGGTCCAGCAATGGATTTCTCTTTTCCTGTAAAAACGTCAACAACTGAGGGGTAAGCAAAGCTTAGTGAATGCACTGATTTACACATTCTATAAATCTTTATGAAGCCACCCAAGAGTAACACCGACGACACACGTCGTATACTCTCTACGTACACAAAGTACGGCACAAGAGCCGCAGCTCCTTCGAGCCCAAAGCTCGACATTAAACCAACCATCTGAGACAAACATAACATCGAGTATGACTTACTGCCTACCAGAACCTTGGAGGGATTAGCTCCGGGTTATAGAGCGCAGTAACATCGAAACCTGCCGGTCCATCGAAAGATGCATAACAAAGAAATGACATGCAACGAGCAACAATGTGCATCTAAGTCTACGCAAGTTAGTAGAATTCCAAATGAAAGTGAAACAACATGTCTCAGCAGGCAATAGCTAACATAAAGCAGATATAAACATGTGAAATCATATGTACTCACAGTGGGTGCGTTAATTAACTTCAATATATTTTATTTCTCCTCGGGCTTTCAACCGGACTCATAAGTACCCCACTGTGGGTTAAACAACACCACAAGGGACCTGTTACATTTCCATATGGAAAACATATCATACACACGTTTGGTAACAAATTCCATCATGATTTTACAATTTAAAATGTTACAATATTCGGAACCGTCATCCGAAACTCATGTTTAAAACCATCATTTTGTGTGCTATTATTCTCAAATAACCCTTCATTATATGTCTTAATATAATACCAAAAATATCCCAAAAGTGTGATTAATTAACAATAAAATCGGGTTCTTTACAACTCATCCAAAATTTGCATAAACTGTGGATGACTCGCTGAGTCGGTACAGGCGACTCGCTGAGTCGGCCCAGGCGACTCGCTGAGTCGGCCCAGGCGACTCACTGAGTCGGTCCAGGCGACTCGCGAAGTCGAGGCAACTCGCCGAGTCGAGGTCCGAATTTCGGATTGCCGGATTTCGGATCCATCCGAATTACTTTTGACCCATCCGGGTTTGTTTCCAACCGAATTCGGATCCAATATTTATGAATTTTTTTAAGATTTATTCAAATGTTCTTGGCGACTCGCCGAGTCGACCAGCAGATGTGCAGGTCGCAACTTATGGATTTAACTCAAAAATTTCCATATTCGATTTCTAGCCACACGCAACTTGAAATAATGTTTTATTAACATATTTTGAGTGTTTCTACATCATTTTCCCTATCATTAACACTCTGATTTGTCCAGATTTAACAAAAATATAGACTTTTCTTCAAGAACACAAAAATGCGTAAAAGTTCAGATTTATTACCTTTTTGGATGAATTAATCAACGATTTTTGTTTCTAATGCTTCAGTAATCTTCCAAGAATGATTTCCAACTACTATAACAAACATGCATCACAAATTTTCAGATTTTAAATCCGATTTTTGAACCTTAAACTCTCAAAATAAAGCTTTAAACTTAGAAATAATGTTCTTACCTTAGTTCCAACTGATTCTTGTTAATAACTAGCTTTAATCCACGAATTTTGCTTCACAATTCGATTCTCAGCAGATTTTAGTGAGAGAAATTGAGAGATATCTTGAAGATAAAAAGGTAAAGTGATGAAATGAAAGACTCCATATCTTTTATTTCATAACTTTCGGCTAATTACACATTTAGCGCATTTACTTATCTGATTTCATTAAATACTGATTTTCATTCTAATTTTATCATCACTATCATTTATAAATCATCATACTTATTAACAATAATTCGACATTCTAAAATTTTTTAATTTCTTAAAATAGCAACCAACTTTAATATTTTCTCAAATACATACTCATCTTTCATAATCTAAATTAATTACAATAATTTAGAAAATTCAAATAATAAACCTCTATTACATGATTTAAATTTCAAGGATGTTACAGAAACTCCCCCTGGAGATAAGTACACAAAGCTAGTTAACTCATAAGAAATAAACCAGGAGCAAAAATTTGTAAAATAAAACTCCCTCTTTGTCAAAACAGCTTCAGAGTTGAATTTATGGTAGGAATTTCAGAAAGATTCTGTTAGATATTTAATTTCGATCTTGTGACTTTATTTTGTAATAATTTTTTTGGTTTATTTCCTTGTAATTTATTTCTAGTGTTTTATTTAATTGCCACTCTTATGTTTAGAAGTTGAGGGGCCAAAGTGTAATGTTTGGAAAGTTGATTTAATTCATGTAAAGGGAAATCCCACCTAGGGTTTCCCAACACACACGGATATTGAAAGAAATTACAGCCGCCGCATTTTGTGATATTCTCTCTGACATTTTCATCATCATCATTCTAGCAATCATTAAGTATTTATTCTGTTTTGCTTGGAATATTGGTGAGATCATACACAAGTGCTGATATATTCTGGGAAATACATTTACAACAATTGGTATCAGAGCCACAAAGTGGATTTCAACTGATTTGGAGTATAAATCCGCAAGGTGTTCTTTGTGTTCTTCCAAAAAACCCACGGTTTGATCCATTTTTCATCCCCATATATATGTTTTTCATGTATATTCCTCCTATAATCATCTATTATTCATCATATATTGATTTCGAGCTAATTCTGTATCATTACATGTTTTTGTCATTAAAAAGCTGATTATTATCATCGAAAAATAGGGTTTATTGTTTCGGTTTTGGTCCCATTTCTCATAGATTTATAAGTGTTTTGGTTTGTTTTAATTACCTAAAAGTGTTTAAAATATCATTCCAAACATTTAGAAATATTTTTTAGGCTGAATACTGCTTGTTATAATTTTCTGAAAAATCTAAAATTTCATAACTGTTGAACTTCGGACCTCACTTCGGACCATCTCTGATCTAATTTCGGTCTTGTTCGGATCCAATTTCGGCTTATTTAGGACCAATATTTAACAAATTTCGGACCCAATTTCGGACACATCCGAACTTCGGATCATCCGAAATTTAGTTAAATTATCTTTAAAGACTTAAAATTACTTGTGCTTCAATTTTGAATGGCATCTCGGTCCATCCGAAATTCGGCTCATCATCCAAATTTGGTTCATTTGACTTGAAAAGTTTTTAAGTTTTCATCCGAACTTACACTGTTCATTCGAAATTCGGACCAAATTTCGTTGCATCCGAGTTTAGTTCCATCAAAGTTTAGTCCATCACATTTTTCACTGTTCATCCGACTTCGGACCTTCCAGATAGCAATGTTGATCCGAATTTCTCATCATCTGAATTCATCTAAATTCATCCGAATTCGGACCATCCGAATCACTGTTCATGCGGATCACTATTCATCCGAGTTCTGATTATCCGAAATTCAGTTTCTACCTTCAAGATCTCATTTTCTAAAATCAGCACTATCCACCATGTTCAGAGAAGCACTTGTTCTAGGATCTGAGAACAGACCATCTGTTCTCTAACCTGATGAATATGAGCAATGGAAATCTAGATTCCTCAAATTTCTTGGCATGCAGCTAAATGGGAATCTTTTGATTCAATCAATCACCGAAGGCCCTGCAATCTACTATCGGGAAATCCCTGGCAGGCCTGAAGCTGACCCATCTGTTCTAGCTTCGAAAACAATTCGTGAACCCGCTAATGAGGCTGAACGGGAATGACAACATGCAGACAAACGGGCGGAATATTTCATATATCACGCCCTTCCCACCGAAATACTTTTTGGCGCTGACAGCAAGATGTCAGCCAAAGAAATGTTGGATGAACTAGAAGTTCAGATTCTCGGAGCTGATTTAGATGACAGAGCCAAGATCGAGGAAGCTAAGGCGAAATTTTCTGAGTTTAGAGCCAAAGACGGGGAGTCTCTTCAGGGTACTATCACTAGATTCTGTGCAGTCCTGAACGAGTTGAACAAGTTGCACATCAAGAATGATAAGGATGATATCAACAACCAACTCTTTGCTTCCCTACCTCCTGAATGGAAAGTTGCCTGCCGTGCAACTAGAAGAGTTCTGGACATTCCGAATGTTTCCATCAATGTCGTACTCAAAGAACTGAAAAAGTATCAAGGGGATGTTTATCAGCAAAAGCAGATGGCTAACACGTTGGCATCTCTGTTACTCTCCACAAACACGGGCATCAAATAATCTGACTCTCTGGCCCTACTCTCTAAAAAGACACTATCTCCTGCACCCTATGCTCAAGGTTCCTCATCATCTCAGTGCAGATATGCTTCACCCCTGCATGAGCCTTACGATGAAGAAGAGGCAACGATTCAGGAACAGATCGCCTTATGGTCAAATCGTCTTCAACAAAGATGTTTCTTTCACAAGACCAACAATCATCTTTGGTATGATACAGGCCCGCGGAGGTATTCTAATGATAGAAGGGATGACAGGAGAGATGACTATCGGAGAGATGATCGGAGGGATGATTATAGGAGAGATGATAGAGATGAAAGGAGATATGATGACCGTAGGGACT
Source organism: Centrapalus pauciflorus (assembly GCA_020465985.1). NCBI lineage: Eukaryota > Viridiplantae > Streptophyta > Magnoliopsida > Asterales > Asteraceae > Centrapalus > Centrapalus pauciflorus. The sequence continues at coordinate 139,096 of JAANYP010000371.1, forward strand.
ATCGAGATGATCGTCATTATGAAAGACGTGACGATAGAATGGATGACAAGAGAGACGATTGGAGGGACTATGATCGTAGATACAATAGGAAAGACGACAGTCGTGAACCTCGCCGAGCTGACAAGAGGCCGGCAGAACGAAGACATGAGAGGCCCAGAGCTGATTAGCCAAAAGCAAACGATGAGAGTTTATGTTATAAGTGTGGGAAATCGGGCCACTTTGCTCGAGAGTGCAAAAACCAGTTCGAGCGAGACGTCGGGTATTATGAGCGGAAGCTGGAGGCAGCTAAGAAGAGATCTGATGCAATGGCTCTAGTTGCTCAGGAGGATTATTAGGATGATGCAGATTCTGACGAAGAGGACGATAAAGGAAAGAATTGCTACATGGTTGATCGCATTGGACTGGCCGAATATGCTACCACGTCAGACTCAGATTCAGACACGACTGTTGAGGGGGAGAAAAAGAAAGATCCACCAGCCTGTCTGATGGCCAAGTCCAGAGATCCTGAATGTTCCACGTCAGATTCTGAGGCACATGAGGTACATTCTTTATACATTCAAAAGCATGTAAATAAATTATCTGTACAAAATGAATGTAACTTACACACACAAATACTTGATCTAGAAGCTAGGTTTAATATAGAAAAGGAAAAGTGTGTCAAGGCTGAACATTTAGCCCAAACCTTAAACAATCATCTGAATTATATGAAAAGAAGTGGTTAAATAATCATGAAGTGATAAACAGATATTAATTGAAAAGGTAGATGTTCAGGAAAGGAATACGTACCTTGAATCTTGTATGGACAAATTATCTAATGAAAAGAACTATTTAAATTCAGAAATATCTGTTCTTTCAAAACAATTAGAGTCTGTAAGTATGGAAAATATAGATAGTTTGGAATAATATAAAATGATAGAAGAAGAAAGAATAGGTTTGTACTCTCGCATAAAGACCCTAGATGATGAATTTCTAAAACGGGGTCAAACAGACCAAACTATTCATTTAAACCAACCCAAAGAAACTAGGTTTTATCAATCCAAAAAAGGAATTGGTTTTAAAAATCCTAAGTATTTGCAAAAAGTTCAACAAGTTTTACCTCTTTTGTATGAAATGAGATACATGGGTGCTGGGTAGATATCTTTCGTTTATCAAACATCGGAAGAAGTTTTAACCCAAGAGGACGAGAAACGAAATGACAATAAAGAAAAAGAAACATTTTATAAATATGAAGAGCTAAACGAGAGTTATCCTTATAGAGTACCTACTCTAGAGGAATATTTATTGTCTAGCTATTCAGAGGCTGAAATGAAAGCAAAACCAGTCAAACCATTCATACTGATTCTCATCATTTTGTTCCTACAGATCATGTGAGAAGAGTGCCCAAAACGTCTATGCAAGATTTTACCAGTTTTTTTTGTGAAGAAGGTTGTTATGTCAGCTGAATTTGTTTCTAGAGATAGGCTGCATGTAATCTCAGAAAACAATATTTGTAATGATGTATCGAATTCTACTTCTTGTTTAAAGTATTCGTTTGACTTGTTAAATTATGTCCAACTCGTTCTAGACATCAAGTACCTGAAATGAATGCTTTTGTGCCTTATCATGTTAAGAGAATTCGGAAAAAGAAAATAAAAAATACTGCATCATCGGCCTCTACAAAAACTGAGACTTGTACTTTGCCTAGGCCCAAAACCAAATCAAATGTGAAACAAGTTTCAAAACGTTCAAAACCAAAGGTAAGTTCATCGCCTAAGGTTCCAAAGCCTGTTAAATCCAAATATAAATGGATTCCAAAAGGCTCTGGATTTAGTCCACACATAACTGCTAAATGGGTTCCTAAGACTGTACACGTGCCATATTCACCTGGAACACCTAACCCAAAAGGACCCATCCTAAGATGGGTACCCAAAGTTGTGTGATTTTAATACAGATGGTTCTTGGTTACTTCAGATCAAGACCCGAACTTCATTGAATTGGCTTCTAGTTATCATAGACTAGGACCTATTCTTCTGCTTGTCGGTTGTGCTTAAACCGACATGTTTGGCTTCTGTGCACTCAGCTCAGGACCCGGTCTAAAATTATTTTTTTTTCCTGAACATCTCGGTTCAGAACACGGTTTTCATGTTAATTTATGATGGATCTGTTTAAATGCCTATAGATTTTCATTGCATGTACTCTTTATTTTTCAGGCAAAATCCATCTGGTATATGGATTCGGGTTGCTCTAAGCATATGACTGGGAGGAGAGAATTGTTGTCCAACATAGTAGAACAATATTGTGGGACAGTAAAATTTGGGAACAATAATCATGCTCAAATAAAAGGATACAGGGATTTAGTCTTGAACAATCTAGTATTTAAGGATGTTTATGTTGAGGGGTTATCTCATAATCTGTTTAGCATAGGTCAACTCTGCGATAAAGGGCTAGAGGTTACATTTAGGGCTAAGAACTATAGTGTTAAGAGTATGGATGGAAAAGAAATATTATCCGGTTCCCGTAGCTCGAACCTTTACACCATCAATGTAGCTAAACTTATGGTTAAGGATAGCATCTGTCTTTTATCAAAAGCCTCGTCAAAAGACTCTTGGTTATTGCATCGTAGGCTATCTCACTTATACTTTGAGAACATCAACAAGCTGGCTGCAAATCAACTTGTGAAAGGACTCACAGAACTGAGATATGAAAAGGATCATCTATGTCGAGCATGTGAGAAGGAAAAATGAAAAGATCATCTCACAAGACAAAACCCGAACCATCGTCAAAGAGAGTATTGGAGTTACTTCACATGGATTTATGCGGCTCAATGCGAACACAAAGCATAAATGGGAAGTGATATGTGTTGGTTAACGTTGACGAATATTCATGATATACCTGGGTAAAATTCTTGCAATCCAAGGATCCGACAACTCAAGACATCATTGACTTTATTAAGAGTGTCGAAACCCAACAACAGCTGTCTGTTCAATCAATCCGATCTGAACGACATGGAATTTAAGAACTCGGTAGTAGAGAGCTTCCTTCGATCCAAAGGTATTCATCATCAGTACTCTGCTGCTAGAACACCTCAACAAAATGGAGTCGTAGAAAGGTGTAACCGTACCCTTGTGGAAGCAGCTCATGCAATGCTGACATATTTAAAGCTACATCCGTTCTTGTGGGCCGAAGCCGTGTCAACAGCTTGCTACACGCAGAATCGCTCCATAATCCATAAGCGTTTCAATAAAACTCCATACCAACTCTTTCTAAAATAAAGTTCCTTTTATCAATTAGTTACGTGTATTTGGTTGCAGGTGCTACGTGCTTAACGACAAGGACAACCTCGGGAATTCAACGAGAAGACGGATGAAGCGATCTTCATTGGATATTCATCCAACTCGAAGGCATATCGTGCATACAACACTCGCACCAGAACAGTCAATGAGAGTGTGCATGTCACATTCGATGAAATGGCTGAACTGGCACCCGAAGTTGATCAATCAGGACCACGCATTACACCAATGCCTGGAGACTCTTCTCAATCTACTTCTTTTTCTCCTTCTGATTTAGTTAATTTATTTGATCCATTTTATGTATAATATTTTGGTATTAGTTCTAATACTTCTAATTATTTCTTCTTCTGTAGTTAACACATCCAACTATTCAACTGCGCAACAAACTCCATCTGATTCACCTACCACTTTATACCCACCTCCATCCACTTCATCCACCGATACATCTCCAGTTGAATCTACTCAAGAAATGCCCTCACACATAATGCCAAACATCATTCCTGAATCTGATCACCCTGAACCAAAATCGGAACCAGTACCTTCTTTCTAAACCATTGACCATGAATCATCATCCATTCCCACACTCACCACTGGGGTTCCATCTCGTTCACCCCTTCCACATGAGACAAAATATACTCGGAGTCACCCAACCGAACAAATCATTGTAGATCTCTCCACCGGTGTCCAAACTCGAAGGGCATCTGCTAATGAATGTCTCTTTGCGTCATTCCTTAGTATGATAGAGCCTGCTCGTGTAGATGAAGCCTTGAAAGATCCTAAATGGATTTTGGCAATGCAAGAAGAGCTCAACCAGTTTAATCAGCTCAGAGTATGGAGGTTAGTTCCCAAGCCCAAAGACCGAACCATTATCGGAACAAAGTGGATCTTTAAGAATAAAGGAGCCGAAAACGGTATTGTGGTAAGAAACAAAGCAAGACTTGTCGCCAAAGGCTACCAACAACAAGAAGGCATAGGTTATGACGAGACCTTCGCTCCAGTTGCACGGATAGAAGCGATCAGAATCTTCTTGGCGTACGCGGCACACAAAGATTTCAAAGTGTACTAGATGGACGTCAAGACAGTCTTCCTGAATGGTGAACTCAACGAAGAGGTGTACGTTGAACAACCACAAGGATTTGTTGATGCACATAAACCTGATCATGCTTATGTGCTAGACAAAGCCCTCTATAGTTTGAAACAAGCATCTCGCGCATGGTATGACAGTCTTTCTAATTTTATTATCTCAGCTGGTTTCAGCAAAGGTGTGGTGGACACAACATTGTTCACAAAAAGGGAAGGCCAGCACATAATGCTAGTCCAAATATATGTCGACGATATTATATTTGGATCTACTGACAGTAATTTCTGTAAGGATTTTTCATCCCTAATGGAGTCCAGGTTCAAGATGAGTATGATGGGGGAAATGAAGTTTTTCCTCGGATTACAAGTCAAACAACTTGAAAATGGGATTTTTGTGAATATGGGGGAAATGAAATTCCCCCGAATACTAACAATGGTAAACCCCCTAGGTTTCTCATAGAGCGTACCCTAAAAGAGTCTGACTTTGATAATTTTGAAATATTAGAGTGTTTTGAGAGACTAGGATGGGCTAGAGCTATACAATGGGAACTTCCATATATTCATACTAGTTTAATCCAACAGTGGTTCGCCACAATGCGTAGGATTGAAAGGTCTGAGGATCATGATTTCGAACTAGTGGGAAGGGTAGGAAACAAAGAGGTGTTAATTTCTAGAGAAAAATTGAATGAAGAATTCTTAATTGACACCAAAACACATCGTCCAATGGAGTTCTAGACATTAACTAATACCCAGGGGGATAGAATGCATAAGGTTAACAAATGGACTAATCAATGGGATCAAATGATATCAACTGTATTTGGAATATCGATTAGAACTGCCAGGACATATACCGCCTTTAATAGAGGTGATTTATGCCCATTAGCCAAAGTCATGTGGAAGTTTGTTATCTTTAACATACTTCCGCGTCATCAAGACACCACATATGTAAGACCACAAGAAATTCTCTTAGTGCATGCATTGATGACTGGACACCCGACCGTATCTCTAGGATACATTATTATGCAAAATTTGTGAGAATGCCATGTTTTAGGCCAAGAGATAAATTACCCTCATTGTAGAATGTTGACCGAATTATCGTGATAGAAAAGGTTGTGTCTGAGGAATTGCCCATACAGATCCTTAACCCGAATACCACATGGTTTACAAGGTTTACTATGGTAGGGCTAGTTTTTTAGCGTACTGAGAGAGGTTTCCAAATTCGTTGTCCAAAATCTGCTAAAGTGACCCAAATCCATTTCAAAGCCCCTGAACCCGTACCTGAAAGACAGAGTAATAAAGGAAAAGCTAGAATGGAAGTTGATGAAAAAGATCAAAGGCCATGGAAGAGGGTCGAGACCGTTGATCTCGTTTGGGATCAAGTGCACAAGCTGAAGGAGACAGTTGGAGACTTAGTAAACACAACCAATATATTGCTTAAGGAGATCCAAATGCTTCGGAAAATCAAAAGAAGAATGATCAACTGTTTCATACGCACTCAGACTGGCTCACCACTCTTCAGATCACTGTCAGAGAGTTGAAGAGATTGTCGCACCTCCGGCCGAATGTTGATTTTATAATTATTTGAATATTAATTTTTATTATTCGTGCTAAAACATTAAGTATGGTTTGATGTATTTCTGATGTGGTGGTTTATTTTGTTTGGTTTGGTTACTTACGTTTATTTGTATTGTAATAGTACTTTATTTTATTTTTAATTTTAAAGTGTGATGTTTATTTTAAGTTGAATTATAATGTAACACCCCTCCCGATCCCGGAAATGCCACGTCAATACAATACACAGGTGGCAGCATCGCAATACTCTATTAAACACATGTCACAGGATAAACAGAATTCACTGATAATTTAAAACTTTTACATAAACACTATCAACATATAATCCACTGATTACATAATCCCAAAGCTGCTAACATAATTAACACTGATTAGACCATTACACAAAACTAACACCAAGCTCCCCAGATGATTCCCGATCCCAGCTCATCAAGCACGGCTACAAATCCTGTCACTGATGCCCTGAACACGGAAGACTCGAATACGTAAGCTCGGAAGCTCGTGAGTACTCGAGGGTTGGACTCTGCACAATAAACACATAGCATGCATACACGTCGCACATACACACAACACAAGCTCAATCTCTGTCCCTGACAATCAACATCTCAATACAGGTATGAACACATAGCATGCTCATGCCACACAAGCCTCTGCTCAGAGACATATGAGATCCAATGCTCAATGAGATACCCATCTCAAATGGGGAAACTCTTCCCCTCCTGCACCCTAGCCATACTCATGGCTAACAGGACTCATAGGCTCAGGAGCGACCTGAGAATAAACACAACCATATATATATGGGGACCCTACTCAGGGTTGAACAGAGCTACTCAGCTCCCGCGATAGCTCATCGCAATCACGGTATCATGGATCTCATACATAATTTTATATCCACATATAAAGAAAGGAAGGATCATACCTGGCGCCCACGTCCCTGTCTCATTCACAATACAGAATATACACATACACGAAGCTAGCTACACAGTTATGACTCGTAAAACGGTCCCGGGTTTGAAAAGGAACTCGGGAACTCACCTGATCGATCCACTAATCCCGGAATCTCTGACTCGGCTCGGCTCGTTGACTCGTCCCTGAAATTACACAAATCCCAACTCGTTAACACAAATCCACGAACACCTATCACAAACTCATAATGAGCTTAACTCGAATCCAAAAGCAACCCCCAATTGAATCCCAAAACTCTAACTCGAAAACAACCCCGATAAAGTCCCGAGAACTTGATCAAAACCCGACTCACAATTCCCAAACGAAACCCCGAAGTCCCGATGAAAACCCGCCCCAAAACAATCCCGACAATATCCCGACTCAAAAACAGCCCAAACAGGACCCAAATACCCCAAAACTGGCTCCAAACCCTCCCCCCCTCGATCACGCCCGCGCTCAGGCAACACGGCCGCGCCGCGATCGCGGTCGCGCCGCCCCACCATCTCGGCCGCGCTGCGGCCGTCTTCTTCCTTTCCTGCTTCTGCTGCTCTGCTTCGGCCAGGGGTTAAAACTCCCCCAAAAACTCGATTTCCAGATCAAAAATACTCCACAACACATCTACAACTCGACTATACATTTCAGAATCCAACCCACGAATTCAACACATCTCATATACGAATTTAATAACCCAAAACCTTAAATTCTTACCTCCACTTAATCAAAAACACAAAAGGAAAGATGAGAGCTTCAATTTCAGCAACTAGACTCTTACTCTTGCCTCAATTCTCTGCTGCTTCAATTCACACACACACACACACAGTGCACACACTTTCTAAAAGGAGGAGAAGGATAAGAACGCACGTACATATATTTTCTAATTTCGACGGGTTCCGACCCCATAACCCGAACCCGATACCCCTTTTTCTCAATTAAAATCCACTTAACCCATTTAATTCCACGAACCCAAATATATAATTAATCCACTAATTTAATTACCCGGAGACACGTAACTCGCAAACCCGACACGTATCAATCCACTACTCGGGATCTCATTGGTCCAACACGATATTAATTATTTAAATATCCACTAAAATAATTACACGCAATTATCTCAAAAACGGGATGTTACAAATCCTCCCCTCTTAAAAAGATTCCGTCCCCGGAATCTATCGCAAGCCCACTCGCAAATACACATCTCTAAGTCAAATCCCCGAAATGTTGACTCACAACTCTCGATATAATTATCAACACTCTTGACAAATTCGCATTTGAACTCTGAATGACACAATCATCACTGATACACATCTTTATTTCAACTCTCGAAGTAAGTCAATTCCCTCAAATCTTTAGCTCAATTTAGGCAATCCACTAATAACTCGGTTAAATCCCCTAATTCACATATCGACAACTGGTATATCCCCTATTCACAGAATCTTCTCGTGGCGTCATTTCATAAGCCACTCGAATCCACATATTATCTCAATCCATCGATTTTCACTCTCTTTTATCACATACTCGCATAACTCCATATAGATCATCCACTAACACATCACATAAGGATATCTCCATCGAATCACTAAACACAAATTCATAAACATGGTTAAACTCATAAAGGGATTAAATCCACTCTCAATAGATTAATCCACTATCACAACAGAACTCTCAGCTCTTTTCACCACCCAGATAAACGCATCTCGCAAAGCACAATATCACAGATAGGGATAGCACACACAAGAATTTAAATCCACTATTAATATGACACTCCACTATCAGGGTTGATCAATCCACTATTAATAGCACAATACCCAATTCCAGAACTCTGATAACCCATCTTATCACAATATATTCCGCTCTCACATACACACCCAGATCACAGTAGCCCAACTCTAGCACATTGACTCCACGTATACACCCCGTTCAGCCCATATACACAATTTCGCCCCTCTGTCACTGAATCCCGCAATCACAAACACATTCGCATTAATTATTCACATAATTTGATCCACTAACATGACACAATGCCCAATCTCGAAACTCTGATAATCCATTACACCACAATATATCCCACTCTCACACACATACCCAGATATAACAATCCCACGTAACCCATACACAACCCCCTTCACACCTCTATCACGGAGCCGCATAATTACAGACACCACAAAGCAGTCACACACAACAGAACACATACACTTATCACAGACATAGCCCAATAGCCCGCCCCACAACTGACACACACTCTAAGCAAGCTCAGAAAAACATACCCGACATCACATCAGCATCATCTCGAGCTGCCTCTGCAGTCGCCTGAAATACCCGACCCCGCGCTCGAGAGTCATGACGACCGGATGACGATGGCTCAGCTCTGGCCCCACTGGAACTCATACCCTGTATCGCTGGCCCCATCCCTGGACAATCTCGTACTCTGTGCCCCGGTCTCCCACAACGGAAGCACAACGGCTCTGGGACTGTACACGTGGCGGCAGCATGCCCACGCTGACCGCATCGATAGCACCTGGGCACACACGGCCCACTATGGCGTCGGTGGCATCTCGGGCACTCCCGATCTCCAACCGAACTGTCTCCCCTATCGCCCCCATCTCGAGGCCTCTGCCCTACACCGCTCTGACTCTGCCCTGTATACCTCGAACTCTGCCTCTGACTCTGACTATCTGATCGCTGGCTTCGCCCCGGTCCACCCGATCTCTGTTCCCTATCCCTGTCTCTGTCTCTATCTCTGTCTCGTCTATCTCTTGAACTCTGGCCCGAACGCCGCTCCCTGGAATCGTCTCTGGAATACCTCCGATCTCTCGAAGATCGCTCGGGAGTCCTTGCACGCCTGCGCTGAAAGGACAGGTCTTCTCTTTGCTTGGCTATCTCCCGCTCTCTGATGCGGGCCATCTCTAACGCTCTGGCGAACGTAGGCGTCTCATGCATCCCAACGAACTCTCTGATATCGGCTCGCAGTCCATCAATGAACGCATCGACCTTTCGCTGCTCGGTGGCGATGTGATGGGTAGCAAACTGCGAATACTCATTAAACTGGTCCACGTACTGCTGCACTGTCATCTCACCCTGTTGCAGATGCAGGAATCGCCGCTCCATCTCCCGCCTCTCGTCTCTAGGAATGTACTGCAGCTCGAACACAGCTCTAAACTGATCCCACGTCATTGCGTACGCCGCAGAAGATGTCATCGCTGACTCTATAGACTGCCACCACTGTGACGCCCCTCCCCTCAACAGATAGGTCGCATAACCGACCATATCTCTCGGCTCCACGTGCGCAACTCTAAAGGCAGCCTCCACCTCTCGCTCCCATGCCATAGCCATCCCTGGCTCACCCCCACCTCTAAACTCTGGCGGATTCCCAGTCATGAATTCCTTAAACGAACCCCCTCGCCGCGACGTAGATGAAGAAGCACCCGTGCCCGTATCCCGACCACTCCCAGCACGTGGTCCCATACTCTGATCCTGTTCCCGCTCCTGCTCTCCCTGCTGCCTGTAAAACTCAGTCAATACCCCCAGAAGCTCTGACTTACGAATGAACTCGTCCCCTTCCGGCTTGCCCGCGCCGGATCCCTCGCCCTGATCTGCCATGATTATCTGCACAAACCGAAACAATTGAGAACCACTAATAGGTCACCCAGCGTTATACACTAAGCCAGGTTAGTTAACTCCACTAATATCAATCGCAATGGATCCCCCACGGATCGAAACAAGGTTTAAGTTAAGCATCCACTAATGATACTCAGACTTCAAACCACAAGCTCTGATACCATGCTGTAACACCCCTCCCGATCCCGGAAATGCCACGTCAATACAATACACAGGTGGCAGCATCGCAATACTCTATTAAACACATGTCACAGGATAAACAGAATTCACTGATAATTTAAAACTTTTACATAAACACTATCAACATATAATCCACTGATTACATAATCCCAAAGCTGCTAACATAATTAACACTGATTAGATCATTACACAAAACTAACACCAAGCTCCCCAGATGATTCCCGATCCCAGCTCATCAGGCACGGCTACAAATCCTGTCACTGATGCCCTGAACACGGAAGACTCGAATACGTAAGCTCGAAAGCTCGTGAGTACTCGAGGGTTGGACTCTGCACAATAAACACATAGCATGCATACACGTCGCACATACACACAACACAAGCTCAATCTCTGTCCCTGACAATCAACATCTCAATACAGGTGTGAACACATAGCATGCTCATGCCACACAAGCCTCTGCTCAGAGACATATGAGATCCAATGCTCAATGAGATACCCATCTCAAATGGGGAAACTCTTCCCCTCCTGCACCCTAGCCATACTCATGGCTAACAGGACTCATAGGCTCAGGAGGGACCTGAGAATAAACACAACCATATATATATGGGGACCCTACTCAGGGTTGAACAGAGCTACTCAGCTCCCGCGATAGCTCATCGCAATCACGGTATCATGGATCTCATACATAATTTTATATCCACATATAAAGAAAGGAAGGATCATACCTGGCGCCCACGTCCCTGTCTCATTCACAATACACAATATACAAATACACGAAGCTAGCTACACAGTTATGACTCGTAAAACGGTCCCGGGTTTGAAAAGGAACTCGGGTACTCACCTGATCGATCCACTAATCCCGGAATCTCTGACTCGGCTCGGCTCGTTGACTCGTCCCTGAAATTACACAAATCCCAACTCGTTAACACAAATCCACGAACACCTATCACAAACTCATAATGAGCTTAACTCGAATCCAAAAGCAACCCCCAATTGAATCCCAAAACTCTAACTCGAAAACAACCCCGATAAAGTCCCGAGAACTTGATCAAAACCCGACTCACAATTCCCAAACGAAACCCCGAAGTCCCGATGAAAACCCGCCCCAAAACAATCCTGACAATATCCCGACTCAAAAACAGCCCAAACAGGACCCAAATACCCCAAAACTGGCTCCAAACCCTCCCCCCTCGATCACGCCCGCGCTCAGGCAACACGGCCGCGCCGCGATCGCGGTCGCGCCGCCCCACCATCTCGGCCGCGCTGCGGCCGTCTTCTTCCTTTCCTGCTTCTGCTGCTCTGCTTCGGCCAGGGGTTAAAACTCCCCCAAAAACTCGATTTCCAGATCAAAAATACTCCACAACACATCTACAACTCGACTATACATTTCAGAATCCAACCCACGAATTCAACACATCTCATATACGAATTTAATAACCCAAAACCTTAAATTCTTACCTCCACTTAATCAAAAACACAAAAGGAAAGATGAGAGCTTCAATTTCAGCAACTAGACTCTTACTCTTGCCTCAATTCTCTGCTGCTTCAATTCACACACACACACACACAGTGCACACACTTTCTAAAAGGAGGAGAAGGATAAGAACGCACGTACATATATTTTCTAATTTCGACGGGTTCCGACCCCATAACCCGAACCCGATACCCCTTTTTCTCAATTAAAATCCACTTAACCCATTTAATTCCACGAACCCAAATATATAATTAATCCACTAATTTAATTACCCGGAGACACGTAACTCGCAAACCCGACACGTATCAATCCACTACTCGGGATCTCATTGGTCCAACACGATATTAATTATTTAAATATCCACTAAAATAATTACATGCAATTATCTCAAAAACGGGATGTTACAAATCCTCCCCTCTTAAAAAGATTCCGTCCCCGGAATCTATCGCAAGCCCACTCGCAAATACACATCTCTAAGTCAAATCCCCGAAATGTTGACTCACAACTCTCGATATAATTATCAACACTCTTGACAAATTCGCATTTGAACTCTGAATGACACAATCATCACTGATACACATCTTTATTTCAACTCTCGAAGTAAGTCAATTCCCTTAAATCTTTAGCTCAATTTTGGCAATCCACTAATAACTCGGTTAAATCCCCTAATTCACATATCGACAACTGGTATATCCCCTATTCACAGAATCTTCTCGTGGCGTCATTTCATAAGCCACTCGAATCCACATATTATCTCAATCCATCGATTTTCACTCTCTTTTATCACATACTCGCATAACTCCATATAGATCATCCACTAACACATCACATAAGGATATCTCCATCGAATCACTAAACACAAATTCATAAACATGGTTAAACTCATAAAGGGATTAAATCCACTCTCAATAGATTAATCCACTATCACAACAGAACTCTCAGCTCTTTTCACCACCCAGATAAACGCATCTCGCAAAGCACAATATCACAGATAGGGATAGCACACACAAGAATTTAAATCCACTATTAATATGACACTCCACTATCAGGGTTGATCAATCCACTATTAATAGCACAATACCCAATTCCAGAACTCTGATAACCCATCTTATCACAATATATTCCGCTCTCACATACACACCCAGATCACAGTAGCCCAACTCTAGCACATTGACTCCACGTATACACCCCGTTCAGCCCATATACACAATTTCGCCCCTCTGTCACTGAATCCCGCAATCACAAACACATTCGCATTAATTATTCACATAATTTGATCCACTAACATGACACAATGCCCAATCTCGAAACTCTGATAATCCATTACACCACAATATATCCCACTCTCACACACATACCCAGATATAACAATCCCACGTAACCCATACACAACCCCCTTCACACCTCTATCACGGAGCCGCATAATTACAGACACCACAAAGCAGTCACACACAACAGAACACATACACTTATCACAGACATAGCCCAATAGCCCGCCCCACAACTGACACACACTCTAAGCAAGCTCAGAAAAACATACCCGACATCACATCAGCATCATCTCGAGCTGCCTCTGCAGTCGCCTGAAATACCCGACCCCGCGCTCGAGAGTCATGACGACCGGATGACGATGGCTCAGCTCTGGCCCCACTGGAACTCATACCCTGTATCGCTGGCCCCATCCCTGGACAATCTCGTACTCTGTGCCCCGGTCTCCCACAACGGAAGCACAACGGCTCTGGGACTGTACACGTGGCGGCAGCATGCCCACGCTGACCGCATCGATAGCACCTGGGCACACACGGCCCACTATGGCGTCGGTGGCATCTCGGGCACTCCCGATCTCCAACCGAACTGTCTCCCCTATCGCCCCCATCTCGAGGCCTCTGCCCTACACCGCTCTGACTCTGCCCTGTATACCTCGAACTCTGCCTCTGACTCTGACTATCTGATCGCTGGCTTCGCCCCGGTCCACCCGATCTCTGTTCCCTATCCCTGTCTCTGTCTCTATCTCTGTCTCGTCTATCTCTTGAACTCTGGCCCGAACGCCGCTCCCTGGAATCGTCTCTGGAATACCTCCGATCTCTCGAAGATCGCTCGGGAGTCCTTGCACGCCTGCGCTGAAAGGACAGGTCTTCTCTTTGCTTGGCTATCTCCCGCTCTCTGATGCGGGCCATCTCTAACGCTCTGGCGAACGTAGGCGTCTCATGCATCCCAACGAACTCTTTGATATCGGCTCGCAGTCCATCAATGAACGCATCGACCTTTCGCTGCTCGGTGGCGATGTGATGGGTAGCAAACTGCGAATACTCATTAAACTGGTCCACGTACTGCTGCACTGTCATCTCACCCTGTTGCAGATGCAGGAATCGCCGCTCCATCTCCCGCCTCTCGTCTCTAGGAATGTACTGCAGCTCGAACACAGCTCTAAACTGATCCCACGTCATTGCGTACGCCGCAGAAGATGTCATCGCTGACTCTATAGACTGCCACCACTGTGACGCCCCTCCCCTCAACAGATAGGTCGCATAACCGACCATATCTCTCGGCTCCACGTGCGCAACTCTAAAGGCAGCCTCCACCTCTCGCTCCCATGCCATAGCCATCCCTGGCTCACCCCCACCTCTAAACTCTGGCGGATTCCCAGTCATGAATTCCTTAAACGAACCCCCTCGCCGCGACGTAGATGAAGAAGCACCCGTGCCCGTATCCCGACCACTCCCAGCACGTGGTCCCATACTCTGATCCTGTTCCCGCTCCTGCTCTCCCTGCTGCCTGTAAAACTCAGTCAATACCCCCAGAAGCTCTGACTTACGAATGAACTCGTCCCCTTCCGGCTTGCCCGCGCCGGATCCCTCGCCCTGATCTGCCATGATTATCTGCACAAACTGAAACAATTGAGAACCACTAATAGGTCACCCAGCGTTATACACTAAGCCAGGTTAGTTAACTCCAATAATATCAATCGCAATGGATCCCCCACGGATCGAAACAAGGTTTAAGTTAAGCATCCACTAATGATACTCAGACTTCAAACCACAAGCTCTGATACCATGCTGTAACACCCCTCCCGATCCCGGAAATGCCACGTCAATACAATACACAGGTGGCAGCATCGCAATACTCTATTAAACACATGTCACAGGATAAACAGAATTCACTGATAATTTAAAACTTTTACATAAACACTATCAACATATAATCCACTGATTACATAATCCCAAAGCTGCTAACATAATTAACACTGATTAGATCATTACACAAAACTAACACCAAGCTCCCCAGATGATTCCCGATCCCAGCTCATCAAGCACGGCTACAAATCCTGTCACTGATGCCCTGAACACGGAAGACTCGAATACGTAAGCTCGAAAGCTCGTGAGTACTCGAGGGTTGGACTCTGCACAATAAACACATAGCATGCATACACGTCGCACATACACACAACACAAGCTCAATCTCTGTCCCTGACAATCAACATCTCAATACAGGTATGAACACATAGCATGCTCATGCCACACAAGCCTCTGCTCAGAGACATATGAGATCCAATGCTCAATGAGATACCCATCTCAAATGGGGAAACTCTTCCCCTCCTGCACCCTAGCCATACTCATGGCTAACAGGACTCATAGGCTCAGGAGCGACTTGAAAATAAACACAACCATATATATATGGGGACCCTACTCAGGGTTGAACAGAGCTACTCAGCTCCCGCGATAGCTCATCGCAATCACGGTATCATGGATCTCATACATAATTTTATATCCACATATAAAGAAAGGAAGGATCATACCTGGCGCCCACGTCCCTGTCTCATTCACAATACACAATATACACATACACGAAGCTAGCTACACAGTTATGACTAACGGTCCCGGGTTTGAAAAGGAACTCGGGTACTCACCTGATCGATCCACTAATCCCGGAATCTCTGACTCGGCTCGGCTCGTTGACTCGTCCCTGAAATTACACAAATCCCAACTCGTTAACACAAATCCACGAACACCTATCACAAACTCATAATGAGCTTAACTCGAATCCAAAAGCAACCCCCAATTGAATCCCAAAACTCTAACTCGAAAACAACCCCGATAAAGTCCCGAGAACTTGATCAAAACCCGACTCACAATTCCCAAACGAAACCCCGAAGTCCCGATGAAAACCCGCCCCAAAACAATCCCGACAATATCCCGACTCAAAAACAGCCCAAACAGGACCCAAATACCCCAAAACTGGCTCCAAACCCTCCCCCCCTCGATCACGCCCGCGCTCAGGCAACACGGCCGCGCCGCGATAGCGGTCGCGCCGCCCCACCATCTCGGCCGCGCTGCGGCCGTCTTCTTCCTTTCCTGCTTCTGCTGCTCTGCTTCGGCCAGGGGTTAAAACTCCCCCAAAAACTCGATTTCCAGATCAAAAATACTCCACAACACATCTACAACTCGACTATACATTTCAGAATCCAACCCATGAATTCAACACATCTCATATACGAATTTAATAACCCAAAACCTTAAATTCTTACCTCCACTTAATCAAAAACACAAAAGGAAAGATGAGAGCTTCAATTTCAGCAACTAGACTCTTACTCTTGCCTCAATTCTCTGCTGCTTCAATTCACACACACACACACAGTGCACACACTTTCTAAAAGGAGGAGAAGGATAAGAACGCACGTACATATATTTTCTAATTTCGACGGGTTCCGACCCCATAACCCGAACCCGATACCCCTTTTTCTCAATTAAAATCCACTTAACCCATTTAATTCCACGAACCCAAATATATAATTAATCCACTAATTTAATTACCCGGAGACACGTAACTCGCAAACCCGACACGTATCAATCCACTACTCGGGATCTCATTGGTCCAACACGATATTAATTATTTAAATATCCACTAAAATAATTACACGCAATTATCTCAAAAACGGGATGTTACATATAAAAGTTGAATTTTGTTTGTTTATTATTTGTTTGTTTAATTTTAATTATTATGGATAAGGAATATGTACCGATCTATCTTTCTATGATCTTAACCAATGAATTAATTTTGATGTGACGAGGAGGTCACAAAAGTCTAAGTTGGGGAGGGTAGGTTATAAGGATAAGATTAATTAATTAATTTAGCCCTCACAAAAATTTTTAGACTACATTCTATATCAAAAACTAGAAAGATTTATAGCCCCGTGTACCAAAACTGTAAAAATATGAAATGTTAGCAGTGTTGGGCGTAGGGGGGGGGGGCGCAGCCTGCGCTGGCCATGTGCCTCATCTCGATAAAATACAGATTTGAGCCCCATTTCATCATTTTCACAATCCTAGAACAATAGTCCATGCTTGGGTGTGCGGCTCTCTCCCAAAAACCTACTTTTGTGCCCAAAATTTGCAAATTTAAGCTTCAAAACACCCACATTTTCATAAATATCAAAGATCTAGGCTAGAAATCACCTCCTTGAGGGTAGTTTCATCCATTTGGAAGATTTTTGGGTAGAAAAAGTGGTGAAGAAAAAAGCTAGATTTGTACCAACTTAAACTTCCAATCACCAAAGTTAGTGTTTTTATTGCAAATTATTTCATACTTTTTGAGCAAAAATGAAAGCTTGAGCTTCATGGTTATCCATGGAGTTTTCATGGTGATTTTGACTTTTTAGAGTCAAAGTATGTGAAGTTGCATGAATTTGATGATAACTTTGATGTATGTTTTATGAGATATGTATTTATATGTTAAGTTTGTTAATTTGCCATGGTTAATTTCTAGAAATTAATTTGAATTTATAAAGTTGGTTGCCAAAATGTGCATATATTGTTAAAATCATAAAACTTGGTTGATTAGCTTAAAAATTAATTTTATGTGCTAAATGGTTTTTATTAAAAAAACATGATAAATGTTTAGTGCTTAAAATAATGTCAAATTATAGACTATATATATGAGATGCAAAATGTGAGCGTAAAAGAGTATATATATAAATGCATCTTTTAAGTAAGCGTAATTGTGCAATTTACAATTATAGGTTACATTACTTAATTTATCTCATACATATTGTGGTTGGTTGGCACGAATTGTAGATGTCGAGGAGAACGAGGCAACGAACTCAAAATCTTAATGTCCCGATAGATTGGTCTCCAAACCTCCTATTATCCCAACACCCCGAACACATTAGAACACACTTGTTTTTGTATAAGAAATATCCATATAAAGTGTTAACTGAAAAGAGGGTTTAGAGGAGTGATTTTAAGGACTACGGGATCCCATACCTTTTTGACTATTTAGGGTGGGAAAGTGAACTTGAGTTGGGCAGCCACAATATTTATCAGGCCGATGTAGTCGAGTGGATGTCTACCCTACGGAGAGAGACAGGTCATTCAACGAACGACTTTAGCTTGATAGGTACCGTCCATGGTAGGGACGTGGCGATGGATGCGCAAATCCTTCGCCAATTATTTAATTTAGATACTGGGGTAGGCTACGAAGGGTTTAACCAGCAGGGGTACGAGTATAGGAATGAGGCCCAATTGGCCTTCACTGACATGACTTGGTCAGGGGAGTGGGCAGAGCACGTAAATAGAGTTTTTATTCCATCCATTTTGGAGTCTGAGTCCTCCACTTCCTATAGCCGCAAGGCTTTGTCTCCGAGGTGTAAGGTGCTTCACAAGATTATTGTGAACAACATCTTGCCTCATGATAGTGACCTGGCCAAAGTATGGCATAGGGATATCACAGTCCTTCACGCCCTTTTTAAGGGTAAGCCCAAACTGTCCTTTGCATGGACAATTATGAATGATTTATGGGCTATGTACGATACGAGAGAGAGGACGATCATCCCCCATGCTTGGTTGATCTCCAAGTTCCTTGAGAGGACGGGCTCACTTTCGCCCGATTCCCTGCTATCCCCCATTTCGGTGACGTTCATTACGGCTGCCATGTTCCCTACCTTGATTTTTAGGGAAGTTGACGAAGGGTTTGAGATATTCAACAAAGAGACAAATGAGTCGTATATCGAGGACTTCACTGAGGATGAGAGGAGGGAGAGAGAGAGAGAGAGAGAGAGAGAGAGAGAGAGTGAGAGAGAGAGAGAGAGAGAGAGGAGAAGGCCGCCAATGAGGCGGGAGTTCGGCATGCTGATCCGAACCTAGGTTTTTCCTACCTCGCGCAGTCGAGGTAATGACAGTTTTGATTTTGACCGCATGATGAGGCGGATAGAGGATATAGTAGTTGTTCAGGGTGAGTTCCGAGAGGATGTGACCCAGAGAGTAGATGAGATGAATGGTCGTATGACCCATATTTATGATAGGGTCGATCGCTTAGCGGATCGGGAAGATCCGTTACAGGATGGGCAGAGAGCCCTCACATACCAAAATGCCTACTACCAGCACCATGACTGGGCATATTGGGAGGGAGTCCGACATCACGAGGACTCCGTAGCCGGTATGCCATATCAGTCTTATGAGGATTACACGATGCCCGACTACCAGGATTATAACCCTGCCGTAGATACTTATCAGCGCTATCCGGCGCATGGCAGGCAGGACCTCCCAGACCCGATGCCTCCTCACTTGGTTCCGCCGACTGCACATTTCACCTATGGCCAGAACCCATATACCGACTTCTTCAACAGCCTCTTCGGTCCTCCTCCGCCGCCTCCTCCATTTGAATGATCGGGTACTATCATTCCTTATTCTTCACTTTTCTGTCTTTTATTTTATTTTAGTTTGTTATGCATTTAATTTCTTTATCGTATTTTTCATTTATTTTTAGTTCTTACTCGAGTCCTTTTTAGAGTTTATGATGTTTATATAGTCTGTCATTTCATCCCCATTTGAGTCTTGTTTCCCGATCAGACCCGTGGAACATGATGATACTTAGAAAATACTTGTGTGAGTGAATTGGCTAGTGGTGACAGGATATTTTATAAGTAAGAAAGGAGTCGTAATAATAATTAAAACTTTTGCCATGTAAAATGAATTTAAGTACGTTAAAATGTATTTGGGCTTAAATATAAGTAACGTGTCAAAAGATTTTGGAAACTCACTCAATAATGGGAAGAACTTAATCATGTTTTAGCCTCAAAAGTAAGTTAATTGTAGTCTAGATGGTTCGGGAAAATAAGTCCGTAGGGGTACCACTCATGCCTAATCCCCTAAAACCATTTGGTTTGGGAGCGGTTGACTGAATTCTCGTTACATGGACCGTCTAGCTAATTTAGTGAAAAGAATATAGATAGAAGCATGGTGTTAAAAATAAAATTTGTCGTAAACATGCAATGAGGAAAAGATGGTCGGAAGACCCACATGTTTTAAGTATCGTAACCTTGAGCTAAAAGGGTATTCCCAAAAGTGAGATACATTTATAAATTCTAAGAGAAGTATATTTTAACTGAAAATGTCTTCACTTTACATGTTAAGAATTTTAATGCATTAGTGCGAAGGTTAGCTTAACATAAAATTCCTAGAGTCACTGCTAATACATGCTCATTACTTAGTTAATTCTGATTCCAAAAGCTTGTTCGGGGACGACCAAGAGTTAAGTTGGGGAGATTCGATAAGTCTATAATTTATATGGTTTCAGAGTCATATTATGATCATTTTAAGCACCGATACTTCGTAAAATCCATATTATTACTCCAAGTTTGTATTTTAGGGCCAAGACGTTAAAAAGAAGCAATCCGAGAGAATTCAGAGCAAACCGAGCTGAGGGGGCGCAGGCCTGCGCTTCACATAGAGTCCCAACTATCCAGATACGTTCCAGCACATGCCAACTAAACCCTAGCCGCATCCGAGCGTAGGGGGCGCAGGCCTGCGCCTGACCTACGCAAGTGCGGTGCAAAAACGCGTTTTACAGCCTGTGGAACCCTAATCTCGACCTCCCTATAAATACAAGTTGAGGGGCAGCTTTGATGAGAGTCCTGACGTGTGTGAAAGTGTGTCGAAGCCCTGCCGGAGTGTATTTACGATAGGAGAACGAAGACGGTGATTTGCAAGCTACGCTATGACTCAGATCTATGATTGTGAAGAGCATACGATGAGCGGCTAATCCCATTAGCCATTCGCGGAGGATCTACGGCTAAGTTTACTCTACTTTAATTTCTGGTGCTTTGATGTATTTGTATTAAATGAGATCTATTATGTGTATGCAAATGATAAGCAAATCAGCTATGATTATGATTCTATGTTTTGATTGGTAAAAGCAAGATAGTTTATCGTGGTACTATTATTTGTGCCGAGTCCATTAGCTTAGGGATTAAGACAAGAATTAATATTGCATACGCCATGCCGAGAGTTATAGGTTAAGACATGTTTGATTAATTTAGTCGTGCAATTGATTATGTCTATGTGATCGTTGCATGAAATTATAGTGAGTAATACTTATGCCGTGGTGATCCCGTGAATGATTATTTGTTTCTTGATTGTTTATCTCTACGCAAGTTACTTCGTCATTAATTTTAGTTACAAAGAGATAGCAAATCATTACTCTAAACAAATCATTCAAATCCACAAATTCACAATTTAAGTGCTTTCAATAAACTTATAAGGCTAATAACTATTCCTAATTACGACCACACTCCCTGTGGATTCGACCCTTACTTCTCTAAGCTAAATAGTGGATTTAAGGACTATTTCCGCGGGTCACAACGACGGCACGTCATCTACGATGGGAGCCGAACCCCCGACCATAATGTCACCCTTAACATTTTAAACGGTTGATATTAAAAGTTGACCTTAATTTTAACGGCAGAGATGATGACACTTAATTTTTTTTTTCTCTCAGCTCTGTCGGCAATATACTTACATAATATGTTTTCACGAATTTTATGTTTTGGTCTATTTTTTTCCATAAAAATCCTCAAGTAAAAATTTCTCTTTTGGTTTTGTGAAATTTGACTTTTAAAGTCTGATTTTATTTGGTAAATCGGGTTTTTAAATACTGAAAAACCGGACTCTAATAGTCAAATTTTCTAAAACCATAAAAATATTAATTTGAGAACTTTTTTTTAAAAAAATAACATGCCAATAATTTATTTTCTTTAGCCCTTTTTGTATAATTAGAGGTTTATTATGAAAAAAAAATAATATGTTTTCACAAAAAAATTTTCCTTTTCATCCCTTCATGTTTTTTTTCCAGAAAAGATGTCAAATTATTTTTTTATTGGTTTTGTAAAATTTGACTATTAGAGTCAGTTATAATTGGTAAACCGAGTTTTAAAAGAATTAAAAAACAGGGTTCTAATAGTTGAATTTTCTTAAACCAAAAAAATTTAACTTGAGGATCTTTCTGAAAAAGAAATAATATAAATGGACAAAAACATAAAAATCATGAAAACATGTTGGTTTTTTCAATAATGAACACTATAATTAATATATATCCTAATCAATATTAAAAAAAAGGTTAAGTATCATTTTGATCATCAAACTTTCAGATTTGTCTTATTTAGCCAGTAAATTATTATTTGTCCCGATTTAGCTACTTATTGTTTTACTATGGGAAAAAATAAATAAAACTATTTGTTAACTCGGTGCAAAATGTAACACCCTCTCTTTACTTATAAAAGTCACGTCCTAATAATACCATAAGTAGCAAGATCCATATATTCCATAATACATATGTCAAGGGATAATACAAATCTCTGCAATTTAAAACTTTAATAAAAACATGTACACGGGGGATTCACCAGCTTAGTACAGATAATCAAACTCAAATTAAGTTAACATACAATTACTGACTACCGACAGTCATACATGCTGAATAATTATACAAGTACTGATCAACAAATTCCCAAAAGTTAGTATCAACATACAACAACTAATACACAGACTCCCAAATAACTCTAACTCCTACTTCTGCTGTTCACCCTTCTGACTGCCTAATACATGTTAGACTCGAAAACGTAAGCTGGAAAGCTAGTGAGTATGCGAGGGTTAGACTCTGCAGTAATGAACACATAACACAACACATATCACATATTATAGCATATAACTCATCACTAGATAACTCATTTACGTCTCACAATCTCTGGTGTAGTCTCGGAGCTCAATACATAACTCAACTCAATGGTGACGTCGTTCCCCGGCTAACAGACAGCACACAGCAGTGGTTAGCTACTCAATAAGCACAGGAGCAACCTGAAAATAACTCTGTGTGTAAGGCCCACTCTCTACGGATATATCAAGGCGTGACGGCGTCCAATGAGTGTAGAATCCTCGTTTAATGCTAACGGATCGATCACACGGGAACACAGAGCCAAACACGATGCTAGCCGAACAAGTATCGACCCCACACGATGTATTGCTCCGTTTGAATGCTATGAAACTCTCTGAATTCGCCTTGTATCTCACACACATGAATCTGAAAGCTATGTTCAAAGTCTTATGAAAATAACACACATAAGTTCATGATATAACCCTTAAGTCCGTGCATGGCCCAAGCCCATGAACTTATAAGTTCAAGCTCATGCAGATAAGTTCGTACCTCATGAACTTATTTCCATAAGTTCATACCTCATGAACTTATTCTAATAACCATGAACTTAACATGCAAATATGAATCACAATACACAATCATGAACTTAAAACATAAATATAAACAAACAATCATGACTTGTATTAATAAGCCCCTATCTATTACAAATGACTATCTATTACAAAACTAGACTGATGTCGTCACACCGGGCGTACCAACACTGTCGTATATATATGGTCTCATACTTCATGACTGGTTAGGGACAGTCAGCCTGCGCGATCACTCATCGTGGATGCTCTGAATTTGATCTCGACTCATACACACATATCACACATAATGAAAGTAAGTAGAATCATACCTGAGGCGTCAGATCTCTGTCTCATACACAATACACCACAGTAGATACAAAGATATAACTCGTAAAATAAGCACGCATTTAGAAAAAAAATCGTGTACTCACCTAATCACTGACAATCTATCTCACTGTCCCTTCTGAACACTATTGCGGCTCAACTCGCTACCAGCTCGACCCTGTATACAAGACGGATCCCATACTGTTAATTCAAACCCAACAAATACTCATAACAGACTCACACTCTGATCCCGAAAGTGAATCAGACCCCAAAAGTAACTCCAAATGGACCCCCAAAGCCCAAAATCAAATCTGCCCAAATAAGTTGATCGCGATCCGTACTCGACCCATTGCGGCTGCGTTTTGGATTACGGTCGCACTCATCATCTCGGCCACCCTCGAGGATCTTGATCGCACTTGACCACGCACCGCCACAAGACTCATCGCGTTCGTGCTGGTGGGATCGCGTCCGCGATCATGGGCAAGCAGCTTTCCCCTGTTCGTTTTCAGGTCTGTCCAGGGGTTAAATCAACCCCTTAACTCGATTTTAGCTTCATAAAACTCATAAACTCAGTACATAACTATCACCTACAGGCTTATAAGCCACTTCCCACATTTTGACAACATATAATACGATTTTAAGCTGCCAATATAATTATTGCTTACCTTCTTTTGCTTACTAACACAAGAATGAAGATGATGATTAAATCACGAATTCGGTAGTTTGATTTGGATTACTCCTTTCCTGTTTCAGTTATCACCAACCATACACACACTTTAGTTTTTAGCTTTCCTTTTGCAAGAGGAGGTTACAAGGTTTCAAATGAAATTAAATATATACGGTTTCCATTTTTAGCAACTCGATACCCGTTTATCCGAACACGATATTGTATTTTCAATATTAATATCAATTAAATCAGTTTAATTCGTGATCTCATAATTATTAATAATCCAATAAAATAATAACCCGACCCGACGTATAACTCAATCCCGACACGTAAAATTTCACTAATCGGGATGTTACTCAACCAACGCAATATTAATAATTTAAATATCCAATAAAATAATTCCACGTACTAGGTCAAATTTCAGGATGTTACAAAAATATGATTGTTTAATAACCAAATTGTGTCAATTTCTAGTGTTAAATCAGAAAAAAAAACCTTAAATGACTAAATGTTTATACAGAAAGTAACTTACTGGGTAAACTGGGACAAAAAAATAATTTACTGGCTAAATCGAAAAAAAACTGAAAGTTGAATGGTCAAGATGATACTTATCCCTTTTAAACTATGACTAATTACGTAAAAATTAATTTCTTGTCACTTTTTCTTAAAGTTGATAACATACTAATTTTTTTTATATAGGGTAACATGGTTTTCAAATCAAGTCAGTTAAATAACTTTATTGTATTGGATGATAAAACTCACTGACGTTACATGTTTTTTTCTCCAGATAGCAGTGTTTTTAATTTCTAAAATTGCTTAATATTTTTTACGTAGATCAAAATTGCAATGTATTATAAAAGAGAATTTTCAAATTGAATGAAATAATACACATTTGATAATCACGTAACTGTCATTTTCATGAGAATTGCTAAATGAACAAAGAAATTGACACATTGGAAACTTTCACCTTCCAATGCGTTATGGTTATTTTGATTAGGGGTGTTATTGTTGGACCAATTTTTCGAACCGAACAGGTACTGAACAGGTACCGGTCCCGAGTAGCACCGATTATAAAGTATTGGTTAGGTCCTCGGTCTCATTTCTTTATTTTATTAGGTATTCGGTCCTACCGGGTTTGGTCCGACCGGGTTCGGGAGTTGAAAGGGTTATTTTCTTGAAAGATTGCAAATTTCAAATTTGGTAGTTTCAATTTTTTGAAAATTTCAAGATGCATTCTATGAGATTCCAAGAGTCTGGACATTAAATTTCAAGATGCATGCTAAGTTAGGGGTGTTAAATTTTCAAGTTTCCAAGAATTCAGCTTTTGAAAAATGAATTTGTTTACCCTCTCCCCTTCTTATACATGGGACGTGTATATAATTTCGTTATCAAATTCTATGTCAAAAACAATTTAGTAGAAAGTTATATTATATTATAATATTTAAAACAATTATTTGTGTAGACAATTCCATCTGTTAATTGTTTTAATATTGTGGAATCAAATTAATTACCTTAACCACGAGACTCATAAACATAAATTGTTTATTGTAAACACATTTATTTTTATTTACTTTTTACATATGAAAGACCAATTCAATGCAAAAAACAGGAGTGTTTGATAGCCACTTATCAGGCACTTATCATAGGTAACCTCTTATTCGGTAAGAGGAAATACTGATAAGTGCGTTTGATACGCAGAAGACATAAGACTCAAAATTCTCTTATCATGTCTTATCAGTTAAGACTTTGATATGCTTCTTATCACCACTTATCACACCAAAAAAAATACACGTCTCTCCCACCCCACCCCACCCCACCCTTACCTTTACCCCATACCTCACATCACCCACCCTACCCCTACCCTACCCTACCCCACCCCACCCCACCCTACCCTCAACCACCTAATCTCACCCTATCCTAACTACCCTTAACTTACTTATACCACCCCATCCCCATCTCCACCCTAAACCCTACCCACCCCACTCCCATACTTACCCTATCCCACTCTACCTCACCCCTACACTAACTCATCAAACCTACCCACCCCACCTCACCCCTCCTTATCCCACCCCACCCTACCCCTATCTCTTCCCACCCCTACCCCTCAAACCTACCCACCTCACCCCTACCCTACCCCTCAAATCTACCCATCCCCACCCACCTTACCCCTAACCTACCCACCCTACCCCTACACCATTACCCTACCCTATTTACCCCACCCCACCCTCAACCTACCCCACCCCTACCCTACCTCTTACCATATTTATTATAACGAGAAATATTCCAACACTTTTTGATAAAATTTATTATTTTTCAATAACATATCTATATAACTTATAAACTTAAGTTATTTGGAAGTTAATAAACGTAATCTTATAAACTTGATTATAACTTATAAACTTTAATTGTTATTTGATTCTTAAAAGCATGTTGGTTATATGTTTATTGAATGCATTTATGTTACTTGATTATAACTTATAAACTTGAATTGGTTTCTTACTAAAATCTTAATAATGTTATTTGAATGATATTAAATGTTTACATAGATCACTTTGATTCAATGATATTATTCTTACTTGATATTTGACTTTAATCAATGATATCTTATTGGTTTTGGGAATTAATATATAAAATTAATAAAAATAACAGAATCAGATAATTTATAAAACAAACAGACTTATTGAATTCTCTTATCAGATCTTAGTATCTTATCAGGACCACCTCTCATCAATCAGAAGTGGAATCAGACATCAGACAATTAACCTCTTATGCAATCAAACAGCACCTAAACCCTAAACCCCATCCCACTCTCCACCCTACCCACCTCACTCCCATACTTACCCTATCCCACTCTACCCCACCCCTACACTAACTCATCAAACCTACCCACCCCACCTCCCATCCTTATCCCACCCCACCCTACCCCTATCTCTTCCCACCCCTACCCCTCAAACCTACCCACCTCACCCCTACCCTACCCCTTAAATCTACCCATCCCCACCCACCTTACCCCTCAACCTACCCACCCTACCCCTACACCATTACCCTACCCCACCCCTACCCTACCTCTTACCATATTTATTATAACGAGAAATATTCCAACACTTTTTGATAAAATTTATTATTTTTCAATAACATATCTATATAACTTATAAACTTAAGTTATTTGGAAGTTAATAAACGTAATCTTATAAACTTGATTATAACTTATAAACTTTAATTGTTATTTGATTCTTGAAAGCATGTTGGTTATATGTTTATTGAATGCATTTATGTTACTTGATTATAACTTATAAACTTGAATTGGTTTCTTACTTAAATCTTAATAATGTTATTTGAATGATATTAAATGTTTACATAGATCACTTTGATTCAATGATATTAATCTTACTTGATATTTGACTCTAATCAATGATATCTGTTTGGTTTTGGGAATTAATATGTAAAATTAATAAAAATAACAGAATCAGATAATTTATAAAACAAACAGACTTATTGAATTCTCTTATCAGATCTTAGTATCTTATCAGGATCACCTCTCATCAATCAGAAGTGGAATCAGACATCAGACAAATAACCTCTTATGTAATCAAACAGCACCTAAACCCTAAACCCCATCCCCATCCCCATCTCCACCCTAAACCCTACCCACCCCACTCCCATACTTACCCTATCCCACTCTACCCCACCCCTACACTAACTCATCAAACCTACCCACCGCACCTCACCCCTCCTTATCCCACCCCACCCTACCCCTATCTCTTCCCACCCCTACCCCTCAAACCTACCCACCTCACCCCTACCCTACCCCTCAAATCTACCCATCCCCACCCACCTTACCCCTCAACCTACCCACCCTACCCCTACACCATTACCCTACCCTATTTACCCCACCCCACCCTCAACCTACCCCACCCCTACCCTACCTCTTACCATATTTATTATAACGAGAAATATTCCAACACTTTTTGATAAAATTTATTATTTTTCAATAACATATCTATATAACTTATAAACTTAAGTTATTTGGAAGTTAATAAACGTAATCTTATAAACTTGATTATAACTTATAAACTTTAATTGTTATTTGATTCTTGAAAGCATGTTGGTTATATGTTTATTGAATGCATTTATGTTACTTGATTATAACTTATAAACTTGAATTGGTTTCTTACTTAAATCTTAATAATGTTATTTGAATGATATTAAATGTTTACATAGATCACTTTGATTCAATGATATTATTCTTACTTGATATTTGACTTTAATCAATGATATCTGTTTGGTTTTGGGAATTAATATGTAAAATTAATAAAAATAACAGAATCAGATAATTTATAAAACAAACAGACTTATTGAATTCTCTTATCAGATCTTAGTATCTTATCAGGACCACCTCTTATCAATCAGAAGTGGAATCAGACATCAGACAATTAACCTCTTATGCAATCAAACAACACCTTAAATGTTTGCCATCGTCATTGGCTGCAACATGATGATGCTTGTAAATCGATTTTTGGTGTTAAATAATAATTAATTACTTTAGCAATTTACATTTGTTAACATATATATAAATTGTAAATTGTGAAAGACAACTGATGAAAAATATCTTGTTATGTGATTTATAGTTTTTTACATTAAAAACTGGTCCTACCAGGTTTTTTTCCCGAATACCCGGTACCGGAACCGAACCTGGACCGAAAACATTAAAATGGTCCGGTCCTCGGGTTTAGATTTGGGCCCAATTCGGGTTCTGTCCTGATAACACCCCTAATTTTGATTGATTTGATTTGGAGAGTATCTTACCTTAAACAGAAAAAAAAATGTAATTCAAATTTAAAAAAAATGACAATAGGTTACCTTTTGATACAATTAACCCTTTGATGAATGTGTTTTTGACCTTCAACTTTATACTTGTCCCATTTTAAATTATTTTTTTATACACATTTAACCAATAAACTCTAGTTTATGTTCTACGTAACCAATAAACTTTAGTTCAGCAACCAAATGTCTATAAAATATTTTAGTGGTTAAATGGGACAAATTTAGATATTTAAAATTTACTTAAACTTTTTAAAATACCACAAAAATAATTTATAGGATACACAAGTCATAATCGATCTACATAAATGACAAAAATGCCCATGTGAGTTAACTGACCTAACAGCTCAAGTTAACGGCAGGGACCATTTGTGTGAGAAATACCATTTCAGGGACCATCCGTGTAATTTTAAACTTTTAGGGACCAAAAATCGCAAATACCCTCAAACCACGGGGACCATCCGTGTAATTTACTCTAAACTTATTTTACATATATACATATTATTTTATTAGTTTGGTGTTCATGTCGTATTGTTTTCCATGTAATGGGGACCAGAATGAATATGACAACAATATATGGACTAAACTTAGAAAAAGAATACTAAAAAAATTGAAACCAATAAAATATAAAAGAATAATGATAGTCTGGATTTACTCATGTTTGAATCTATATATATATTAATAAAAGAAAACCTCTCATGCCACGTGTCATTACCTCTGTAAGGTCTACCACTACGAGATCTATCTAGACGCAGAACCGTCAACGAGTGCGGAATCCTCGTTAACGGGTAGACGGACAACTCTCAACTACGAAACACGGAGACTATTAGACGCTGAACGAACGACACACGAACGATCCTACGAACTAATTCTCTCCGAAAGAACACGCACCAAGCTGATAGACTCGAGATCGCCTTAAGCTCAATTCCTCACGAATTCTGCTAAAAGTCTGCTAATGACTCGAGTCTATCCCTAATTATAGACCCTGATTCGAGTCTGATGTGGGCCAAACTCGAATCTGGCCCAAGGCCCATTCGAGTCTGTCCACAATGACACTCTCGAATCTGAGCACATTCGAATCTAAGGCTACATTCGAATCTATCACAGATTCGAATGTCTACCCTTATTTGATTCGAATCTAGCCTTTTACATAAACAACTAAGTGTTGAAACTTATGTTATTACTTATGATTGATTTTATCTTTGTACTTTATGTTTGAACTTCTTGTAATACGTTACATCAAGTTCAAACATACAAACACTAATAAATATCAACCATATATAAACATATATATCACACACTTGCTAAAATCACAATGTAGGATCACTTAGACTGCTATCGTCACACAGGATGTACCAACAGACTCCCCCTTGACGATAGCTTCTAATAATTCACACATTTGACTTAAGAACTTTGTTTATTTATTGATTCAAAATACTACCAGCATACAAACCTTTCGCGACACATACCTTGACTACATTTTCATACTTACTAGCTTCACCGTCCATATGTGTATCACTTGAGATCTTACAGGCATGCAAAATGTGAAGATCATCTTTGGAGAGGTTTACCAGGTGAAGAGGGTCGTAGACTCTAAGAATAACATTTTCTTCTAAGTCTTCCATGACCGCTTCCCCAGTCTCCGTGTCAGCATACCACCACTTCAGATTCTTCAAAGTATTTTGTGGCATCGGCTTGAGAGGAACCTTCCTAAGACATCTAGCCGGCTTATAGTGAATCCTCATCCAAGGTCGTCCAGTTAGAGGATCAATACGTGACGGATCCTCTACTCTTCTCCCGACCCTTGGATTCAAACGCTCGAACTTCCTTGATCTCCCTTCCTTTCTTATGATTCTTTCGATTACGCTCGCGTAGGGGTCATTGCCAATGTTTATCAGATCTTTCCAAGCTAGCGCAGTGATTTCGATCTTTGGCAGGGAGTTGAACGCTTTTAAAGTTCGCCTCATGTACTGAAGCCCGTCTTTTCTTTTAATTACAAATAGCTGCAGATCTCTATCAAAGAACCAGCTTAAAATTTGCTCAGACAGCTTCCCAGTACCAGGCACTCTCATTGACTTCTTGAGCTCTAACTCTTTCTTCTCAGCCCTGAACCATAACCTTCGTTTCTCTTCGTTTGTTAGTTCTCTGGCAGGTTCTTCTGTTGATGACTGAGCATTTAAAGCCGCATTCACTACATCTACGTTAACAATATTATCCCTATCTATCATGTAAGTATCCGTGATAGGATTCTGCTGAACGACTATCTCGTCGGCTTCATCATCCTCATCAGCGACTACCTCATCCTCTGACTGCCAGTCCACTATCTCTTCTGGCACAAACTCACCTTCTTCCAGCTCTTCATCTTCATTATCAAAACCTACATCCAGAGGATCATCATCGAGATCCATCAGAGCGTCTATCATTTCACTGATCTCAAACTCTGTAGGCTGTTTTGATGAACTTGCTTCACCCATTTCTTCTTCAGCTTGACTGGGCTCCCCCTGAACTTGTGTAGCTTGAGCTACAGTAAAATCTACAGGCTCATTCTCATTATGTGCACCGGGATCATTGCCTTCGTCATCATCATCTCCACGCTGCACCTCCTGATCCCTACAACTTGTCTCCCCCTGAGCTTTTAGATTTTCCATGAGCTGCTCAAGGAGGGACCGCATCGATCGGATCTCAGCTGATTGATCTGCAACAAAGGCCTTTAATTCTGTGTTCTCTTCCCTTACATTTTCCACAATCTTCCTCAATTCGGCATTGTCCTTATCAAGATTTGCATTATGCGCCTGGAGCTCGCTGACAGCCTTTGTTAGGGTTAAGATTTGAACATGCTGGAAGTCAACACGTCCCTTGAGTTGCATGAACCTCTGATTTTCAGCATAGGTGGTCGGAGTAGATGGAATGGATTGTATGGGTGTTGGGCGAATTGGGGATGGAATATATGGCTCATGTTGATGTGGTGGTGATGGTGGAGCGGTGGCTTGTGGTTCTGGAGTTTGAGGTGGAGGTTGTTGTGCATCGGACGCTGAAGATGTCCATTGCATAAACCTGTGACGCTTGGCCCTCTGCCTAGTCACCAAGGGAGCAACTTCCTCCTCTTCAAAATCTGACTCATCAGATTCCCTTGCCTCTCTTCTCCTCGATCCTGGTTCATTTACTACCAACCTAGATCCATAGGTTCCGATTTGAATACTGGGATCTGTAGCCACTGATTCAGGAGCTTCAACTTCCAGCTCCTCCATATCTTCCGACTCTGATTCAGATGATGTCAAACTTTTATCAGCCTGTTCTGGCTCATACTCTTCCACATCTCTTAATATGTCTTCTTCTCCTTCAGGTGGACTAAGCAATTCACCCACTAATGCTGTAGCCACATCTTCGTTCGCATGAGGCCCTGCCTCCCAGATTTCATTAAGTGTTTGACATAATTGTTCAGCTTCAATCTGAACATTTGTTGTCCCGGCTTCTTGAACATTGGAAGGCCCGGCTTCTTGAACATTTGAGGGCTCTGCTTCTTGAACATTTGGTTGCTGACTTGTCGAAGGCCTTGATGCCTGAGTTTGACTCGCTGAAGGTCTTTGTCGACGTCTCTGAGCACGCGATTGATGTTGTTGTTGACGTTGTTGTGGTTGTTGTTGCGGTTGAAACTCAACGACCCCTGCCCAGTTGGCATCTTCCGGGGCTTGAAACTCCCTATCCACAATTGCTCCGAATAGTGGACGTGCAACAGGAACAGCTAACCTTCCTCTGTGTGAGGAACAGTCAGCAAAAATCCTCTTGTCCATAATAGCAACGCTCAGAAAATCATTTGACAGCGGCAAGTTTGGCAAGAAGTGCCTTATCAACATCATAATGAACCTTGGATAAAGCAAAAACTGTTGATTCTCGGGAGCAGATATCTGATGAACAACCTCCGAAAAGAACATCTCCGAAAAACTATATGGGCGATTATACACCATAGCGACGATCCCCGATTGAATTTTCGCCACAATATAGTGGAACCCTGCCTTTTTCGCAGCAAAGCACACCATAAACACATGCGCCAGAAACCTCCATTGTCCTATTAATCCACTTTTCATGTACGACACTTTTGTCACATCTAGGCTGTACCCCATTCTCTGAAAGGCCGCTTGCCTTATATGCAAAGGAAATTCTATTGCGCCAGCTTCTTCTTCCTGAGTGCCCAACTGCAGCACTTGACGAAGCATATCAGCCGAGAAAACCAATGGCTGTCCTGCAATACGAGTGCGTAGAACTGTCGGAGTGACCGAGCAGTCTACCTGCAAATGTTCGTAAAACTGACGGATGTAGGGTAACACAATCTGCACATTATGCGACAGAGCATATCCGATCCTTGATTCCACGAGAAAATCAAGCACTTGACGGAATCCCTGCGCCTCAGGGAGATTCAGATCTGGATGAATCACCATATTCTGCTTTGGAACGAACGCTCGAATAGCCATTTCTGCACAATAAACAAAACCATTAGATTCATTAAAAATCAATAAACTTGTTTAAATTTAAATCTGTATTATTTTGAACTTGTTTAAGTACAAAATCCAACACAATTAAATTTCTACAAGTTTAATAACATTTAAGTTAAATAGTGCAAATAACCAATAGATTCGAAAGTAACAGATTCGAAGTGTCCCTATTCGAGTGTAATGGACAGATTCGACGTGTCCCTATTCGAGTGTAATGGACAGATTCGAAGATCATGGTCATCTCGAATCTAATGACAGATTCGAGAAACCCATGAACAGATTCGAAATCCATGAACAGATTCGAAATCCATGAACAGATTCGAACGGCCGTATTCATTCAAGGACCAATCTCTTGATTTTAACCTTTATGGACTTAGAAAATTACATTCAATAGTCCTACTAGTTACTAATCACAGATATATTCCTTTAATTTGATTGTTTATTGGCCCAAATTTGGTAATTTTGTAAAAAGCCTATTTTGACTCTTAAACCTTCAAAATTCGATGATTTAGCCTGAAATTGTGTATAAAACTACATGAATCTTGTACAATCAAGTTGATTATACCTAGGTACAGTAGTAGAATCGAACACACAAGCTTTAAACTCGATGAAATGTCGTTTAGGAGAAAAGCGATAGATTCGAGGATAGATTCGAAATCGCCACAGTAGATTCGAGTGAATAGATTCGAAAACAGTAAGTCTTAAATGACTTCACTGTTGACCTATATATACTAACAACCCTCGATTCTAAGTCCTTATTCGAATCTACTGACAGATTCGAAGTCTTACCACTTCGAGTCTGTCCTAAATTCGAAACCATCAAACACTTAGAAAAATTTTCGAAAATTTTGAAATAACTTCAACTTTTCCAACCTTTTTCTACGGTATCGTGTAACCAGATAAACTATGCCAACTCTTTTACCCTAAGCTCAAGATATTTCACGCAATGTTTATTTTATCCAACTTTGAATGCACCCTCAGTAATTTTTGACCTTTTACCTAAGTAAAAATTAAACTAATAAAATAAACTAAGGTAAAATAAATTAAAATAAAATAAAACAAGATAAGTAAACCTAGAAAATTTTAAACTTGACAAAAAATTTAACTAAGACTTACACTAAATTTATTAAAATTAACAACTTATGCTAAACGCTAAACAAAATTTTTTTTTTTTGATGAGTAAAGTTTAAGAAAGGTTCAATCAGATAGCGATGTCTGATACTTACTTTCAGTACTTAAGTTTTCACACTTAGGAATTTTTTAATCCCTTTGATTGTTTGTCGTGACATACCTATTTAGCCGATTGTTGGTATTTTACCCCTTTAAACACTCTACGTTTCAAAATATCCCTTGGCATTTTTATTTATCAGGAAATTATCTTACGTGACTCAGACATAGACATACTTTTATGATCAAGACACACAGACAAAGATTCTAACTTTTTGGTATTTGCAAACTTTCTTTAAAAGACAAACATCGGACACAGGTCTGTATTTTCATACAACAAAGTGTCTTAGTTCGACTTAAGGTTTATTTTTAAAGTTAGTAGACAGCGGTGACAGGTCTGTACTGACGTACAACAGAGCGACATATCTGCTAACCCGAATCTAAACAGAGACAACAGGTCTGTACTTACGTACAACAGAGTTGCATGTTTTCGACTCTCAATTTTATATGATATTTCTATTCTTTCCATTTTAAGATGTATTTGATGTTGCCATACATCCCCAGAAAGTTTGCATACCTCATTTAGACTCAAAGTTTGTATGTCTTGTACATAAAAATTAAGACCGATTGGTCATACATCTAAGTTAGTGACACGCTTGACTTTTTCTAGAATATTTTATTAGCCTTGAGATTCCCTATATGTATTATGCCTACCAACACATCAAACTAAATAAAGTATAACACTTAGAATTTAGTTGCATTATGTGTGAAAGCCTAAACACTTTGAGTTTGTAACGACTGTACTAATTTTCGTCACTTTGAACCTATGTATCTAAGACTTAACTCTTTTTTTTTTTTTTTTTTGATATTCTCTTTTTTTGTATTTTTGTAATTTTCTCTTTTTTTTTCTTTTGTTTTTCATAAGAAAAAGCAGTAAAATAAGCTAACCTACTAACTTACTAAAAATAGAAACTTACTAAAAATAGAAACTTTCTAAAATTAGCAGACTACTGTAACGAAAGAAAAACTACGACCTATAAAAGAAAATAAACTACTACTACTAAGGCCAAATTACTCTGGGTTGCGCATTCCATTCAGTTGAATTAAATACTCAAACCGTGACTTATCAAATGCTTTGGTAAATAAATATGCATTATTATCTTCTGTTGCCACTTTTACCAGTTTGATTAAGTTCTTTTCAGCACAATCACGAATAAAATGATGCCTTATGTCTATGTGCTTTGTTTTATTATGTTTAACTGGATTATTAGTTATAGCAGTTGTAGATTGATTGTCTATCCTAATTGGAGTTTGAGTGTAAGCCAAACCGTAATCCCGCAATTGTTGTTGTATCCACAGAACCTGTGAGCAGCAACTACCAGCAGCAACATACTCGGCCTCGCACGTTGACACGGCTGCCGATGTTTGTTTCTTGCATTGCCAGGATACCAGTCTCCCTCCTAGGAACTGACAACCTCCAGTTGTTGATTTGCGCGTCAAGCTGCATCCTCCATAGTCAGAATCTGTGAACGCCTCCAACTCTAGATCTCCCTCCGCGTGATACCAAAGTCCCAGCTTCGGTTTCGACTTGAGGTATCGTAGAATCCGCTTCACAGCTTTCAAATGCATCTCCTTCGGATTCGCTTGAAACCTAGCACAAATACAAACAGCAAACATAATATCAGGTCTTGAAGCAGTTAAATACATAAGTGAACCAATCATGGCCCGATATAAAGTCGGATCCACATCGGTATCACTTTCAGTACCCGGCCCGAGATTATGATTCACTTGAATCGGCGTGCTGAAATGGGCAGTCAACTTAGTTTCTTCCATCCCAAACCGTTCTAGTATGTCATAGACATACTTAGTCTGATGGATAAACATCCCTTCCTTCTTTTGGTCAACTTGCAACCCTAAAAAGAAATTTAACTCTCCCATAGCACTCATCTCGAACTTAGACTTCATCACCTTCTCGAAATCTTTGCACATCTGTTCGTCTGATGATCCAAAGATGATATCATCGACGTACACTTGTACCAAGATAAAGTGATCTCCCTTTCTCTTAACAAAGAGAGTACTATCTATCCTACCCCTCTCAAAACCATTTTCTAACAGATGGTTGGATAGAGTCTCATACCACGCCCTAGGTGCCTGATGCAATCCATATAGAGCCTTATCTAAGCGATATACTCTATCAGGATATTTTGGATCTGTAAATCCGGGCGGTTGTTCTACGTACACCAACTCCTTCACTTTCCCATACAGGAAAGCACTCTTAACATCTAACTGATATACCTTAAATCCCTTGAAGGAGGCAAAAGCTAAAAACAACCTAATGGCTTCTAACCTTGCTACTGGTGCAAAAACCTCGTTGTAATCGATTCCCTCCTCTTGGTTGAAACCCTTTAAAACTAGCCTAGCCTTGTTGCGCGTGACTATACCCCGATCGTCTCTTTTGCACTTAAAAACCCATTTGGTTCCTATTGCTATTTCCCCTCGAGGTAACTGAACTAACTCCCACACTTCTAGTTTCCTAAATTGTGAAAGCTCTTCCTGCATCGCTTCAACCCAGGAATTATCCTTAAGTGCCATTTGCACATTTTTAGGCTCTACTTGCGATATGAAACATGAATATAGACATGTGTGATATGCCTCGGAGTCGTTTATCATCGACAACAACACAGTGTTGTTATTTACACTACTCCAAGTCCTCACACCCTCGTTAGGATTTCCTATGATGCTTTCTATTGGATGGTTCTTGTTAATCCTAGAGGTCTCTATATCATCAACCCTTAGATTATCTCCTAAGTTAGATCCTATTTCACCTAAAGGGGGAACAGGCTCAGCTTCTACATTTTCCTCCTCACGGACGTTTTCCTCAGAGTTGGAACTTGATGCTTGAGTCTGATTCTCAGTGTTAGGTGCCTCTTGATCAGCAACTTCTGGAGATCTATCTACAGTCGCAGTAGGCTCGGATGTAGATTCGAACGTGGTCCTCGGAAAGATATGGCCATCGTCATTCAGGTGCAACGTCGCCATGTCTTTTTCGATTGTACCTGCAGTATCATCCAAAGGAATGTTAAATGACTCAAACAATTTATCATAGTCAAATAACCATTCCGGACCAGTTTGGGGTTCATGTGTATAACTTGTGACTTCAATATTATACACAATCTCCACAGTACCACTCGTTTTGTTAAAAACCCGTTTGTTTGGTGAGTTAGGCACATAACCTAGAAAGTATCCTTCGTCAGCCTTTTCACCAAACTTCGGTTGATGTTTTGTTCTTAAAAGAGTGCATGGTACTCCAAACGGTTCGAATCCAGTTAAGTTAGGTGGCCGTTTATTCAAAATTTCATAGCATGTTTTGTTCAAAGATTTGACTGTAAGGACTCGGTTTAAAATATGGCACGCGGTATTCACTGCCTCCCCCCAAAACATGGTAGGAAGCTTTGAATCCGAAAGCATAGTCCTTGCAGCCTCAATCAATGTTCTGTTTTTACGTTCGGCCACCCCATTCTGTTGTGGTTCATATGGTGCACTGAATTGATGCACGATGCCCTTTGATAGGCAATATACACCAATTACAGAGTTTTTAAATTCAGTCCCATTATCGCTACGAATATGTTTAACCCTTGTTCCGTAGGAGTTCTCCACTTGGTCTAAGAACCCGATGAGCTTTGCAGCCGTCTCGTCCTTCGTACCTAAAAAGAAAACCCAAGAAAAACGTGAGTAATCGTCAGTGATAGTTAAGCAGTACCAACTACCTCCGATACTCCTTTTGTTGATTGGGCCGAAAAGGTCCATGTGCAACAAATCGAATGTTGAGGCTATGGAGTTCTGCTTCTTGGACTTGTGTGTCTTCTTATGCTGTTTGCCCTTCATGCACGGTAGACAGTTGTCCTCGAACTGAAAACTTTTCAATGGCACGCCCTGCACCAGTCCATTCTTTGTTATGTAATTCATCTTTCTTAGGTGCAGGTGAGCCATGCGTCTGTGCCACAGTACGGACTCCGTCTCCGAAGCTTTTGATAGTAAGCAGATCGGACCCATTGAAGTATCCGGCTTGTTCATATCGAGCATGTACAAGTCATTCTTCCTAGGCGCCCGCATCAATATCCAATCTTCAGATATCTTGAATCCAGGCTTTAGCACTAACGCCTCCGTGTCAGTAAATAACACCGAGTTCTTCTTATCACAGATTTGAGATACACTAATGAGATTATGAACCAGTTTATCAAAGTGATAAACTTGATCCAATGTAATCGTCCCATTAGTGACTTCTCCAGTTCCAGTGATATTTCCTCCTTTGTTACCGGCGAATGATACAAACCCCTTATACCCACCCTTGAAGTCTGTAAGCAGACCTCTTTCCCCCGTCATGTGCCTGGAGCATCCACTGTCGACGAACCACTTGTTGTTTGGACCTGTGGTAATCTCCTGCACATAAAAGAAAATAGGTTAGTTATCACGGGGAACCCAAGCCATGACTGACTTGGTTATACCATTCTCGTCCACATACTTGAACTCTTTCAAATACCCATCTTGCCTTTCAGGTGACTTGGGTCTTTGAACTTGAGTCTGTTGTGGTGCCGAGTGATTTATGTTCACTCTTTGCCTTGGAGTAGGCATTTGTTGTGGAGCTCTAGAATAATTCCTATTATACTGCATTTCAGACTGTGATCCCTGAGCTCTTACCGGTACATAATGTCTAACGGGAGTATGAGACCTAACTGGAGTGTGTGACCTGCTAGGTGTTGTGCTCCTATAGACTTGTTGTGGTGCTGACCTAGATTGATTAATGACACGATTCGGTGAATTTGCCCTAATCACTTCCTTTGGTCCAACCTTAACCGGTGTGTTTTTCACAACTTGTTTGGGTGCGGCCTGCACAGCTTTCTCGGTACTTTGAGAACTGCTGGTGCTTGCCACACTGTTAGAGGATTTGGGCTGTTCAGGCTTCACTATCTTAGGTGTCGAATCAACTTTCCTATTTGGACAAGTAGAAGCCACATTCCCCTTCTCGTGACATCTAAAGCATGACATTTTGTCTATTGGCTTCTTTTGTGAGCCCTTAGACTTAGGTGTCTCACTAGTGTCTATGTCCTTTGGTACATCCACGGTGTCTGGCTCATCGACCTGATCAGCCCAAGCAATTTTCTGTTTTCCTGCAGGTGTTTCACTGGAGGAAGACACAAACTTTACTTTCTTAACCTTGACGGTTGAGTCAGCCATCTTAGGTGTATTTTCAACTATAGGCTCTGGTGTTGGTTCAGGTAGGTCCTCTAAGTCTACTGACTTGTCAGTTTTCTCCTTAGGTTGAGGGACATAGTTTGCATTGAAAGGTGGAGGAGTTTCGTGAAATCCTAGACCTACGGGCTTCTTAGACTGTCTTTGGGCATCTAAAACTTTCCCTAGGTTTAGGCTCGAATTCCTAAACTTCTCCAGCTTGCTATTTGCCTCTGCTACCTTAACCTTTGTTTCAGCTAGCTCTATATCCTTGTCCTTAAGACTTTCGGTTAAGGCTTCTACGTGCTCATACATTAGTTCTATCCTAACACACTGCTCACTGAGTTTGTCTTTTAGAACTATTACGTCTTGAGCATCAGCCTTAAGCTTTTCTTTAAGATCTTGTTTGATGTCATTTAGGCTAGCATTTTCAATCTTTAAGTTCTCATTTTGAGCAGTTATGGATTTATGTGATTCTAAGACTAGATTTAACCTATCATTAGAATTAACACACAATACACATAATTCATGAAAAAGAGAATAAGTCAGACTAACCTTTGAGTTATCAGATTCCACGTTGGCCATCTGAGCAGCAAACTCCAGCACTGTCTGATCATTCGCCTTCTCTACCCACATCGGATTGCTGTCCCGTGTGGTCTGCTCGTCCCTATCACATCCAGTTTCTGTGACTTCAGCCATGAAGGCTCTAGCATTCGACTCAGGATGTGAACTCCAATCATACGTACCATCTAGCTGTCGGTCTGAAGTGACGTTGGATAGAAGACCCGCTAGATTGGCCTGACCAGATGATGAACTCGGAAGATATCGTTGTTGGGACTGATTTTGGTACTGTCCCTGATGCTGACTTTGCCCCTGGTATGTCTCTACCTTTGGTCTCTGGCACTCCCTGGCGAAGTGTCCTAGTCCTTGACAATTATAGCATTTCACCTTGGACTTATCAAATCCTATCCCCTTATTGTTCATTTGCAGATTCCTCCCAGTTCTCTTAATGAATCTCTTAACCCTCTGGGTTACCATGGCCAGTTGCCATATAAGATCCATTTCCTCTAAGTCATCAGGGTCGACCTGATCGTAATCCTCGTCCCATAGAGCAGGATCGTTAATCTTCCCTTGAACACAATTTCCGTATGCTGCCACAAAGGAAGCAAGCAGATTCAAATGTTCTTCTGCTGACTTTGCGCTCATCGGCATCTTCGAATAACTCTGAGATGGTGATGCCTGATGTACTTGGGTCGGCGATTCTTC
The DNA here is from genome assembly GCA_020465985.1 of Centrapalus pauciflorus. Classification (NCBI taxonomy): domain Eukaryota; kingdom Viridiplantae; phylum Streptophyta; class Magnoliopsida; order Asterales; family Asteraceae; genus Centrapalus; species Centrapalus pauciflorus. The sequence continues at coordinate 180,684 of JAANYP010000371.1, forward strand.
CGATCTTCCTAATCCTAAGAACGTGCGATTCAATGAGTCTTCGGACTCTGATGGTGATGACGTTTCTCCGGTGAAAAACGTTGTAGCAGTCTTCGATTCGGATGCCGCTGAAGGTTTTGATGTCTTTCCAAAATACATCGCTGGATTCTGGACTTGTTCGTAATCAGTCTCGGTCTTCAGTAGCTCGAAGTGATATGTCCGCAACGTTCCCACAATGTCATCGAGAGTTTGAGTATAATACTTATCTTCATTCAGCTTGATCATTGCCACCCACATAGCCCATTTGGCTGGTAAGGCATCAAGAAGCTTGTTGTTCTTGTCAGTGTCAGAATACTCAATTCCATGACTCTCAAGTTCTGTTATCAGGTGATAGAACCTGGTGAGAATATCGTCCAGCTGTTCATCCTTAATCGCCTTGAAAATCGCAAACTGTTGCTTCAACAGCTCTGTACGCTTTCTACGCACCCTAGGATTACCCTCACACCTTTTCTCGAGAGACTCCCAAAGTTCCTTCGACGTCCTTTGAGTCTGAAATGTGTGCAGTATATCCTGAGGTAAAGCCATACGGATTATCGAGAACGCTTTGTTTTCGGCTTCAAATAATTTCTTGTCATCCTCCTTCATCATTTGGTATGACAAGACCTTTTGACGGCCTTCAACTTCTGACACCGGTGGAATATACCCTTCGTCGATGCACACCCACATGCGCATATCGTTGAAACGTACGAAATCAGTAAATCGGTCTTTCCACCAGTAATAATCCTCGACCTTCATCAGCTTAGGCGGTGCGTTTGCCTTTCCGACCTCGTGGTCCATTTCTAAGAATTTCTGAAGATTTGACATCTTTTCAAAAGAAATTGAGTTTGAACTTAATTAATTTAATTTGAAACTGATTTAGACTAACTTTTTCGAATCTAGGTAGATTCGAAACTAATTAAGAGTAAATCTTTTGAGATTAAATTCGATTAAGTGTTAAAATTCAATTAGATTCGAAATTATGTCAGATTCGAAGGTTCTTAGAGTCGATGGTCCTTAGATTCGAAGACAGCAAACTCGAAGTAATCAGCAGATTCGAAACTCTTATCGAAACTAGACTAGACTCGAAGTAGACTCGAAACTAGATAGACTCGAGACTCTGTTCGAATGAAGCACAAACTCGACACAGATTCGAAACCTACTGAAACAGACTCGAAAGGAGCAGATTTAGATTAGACTCGAGACTAAAGTGAAACCCTAATTGCCCCTATTAGATTCGAGCGCCGCAAACTCGAAAAACAGTGAATACTTTGATTTTTTTAACGATTTTCAGATTAAACCAGTATTTTTCTAATGAAAAATAAAGGTTTCGATCAGAAACGAGAAAAACCACAAAGTATTTGCTGAATATTAATTTGCTAAGCTCAAAAACACGATTTTGAGAGAAAAACTGTCCAACTAGCGTCAAGAAACCTAGAATGTATCTGATGAACACGAAGAACACCAAGAACACTCCGTAGGCTCTGATACCACTTGTAAGGTCTACCACTACGAGATCTATCTAGACGCGGAACCGTCAACGAGTGCGGAATCCTCGTTAACGGGTAGACGGACAACTCTCAACTACGAAACACGGAGACTATTAGACGCTGAACGAACGACACACGAACGATCCTACGAACTAATTCTCTCCGAAAGAACACGCACCAAGCTGATAGACTCGAGATCGCCTTAAGCTCAATTCCTCACGAATTCTGCTAAAAGTCTGCTAATGACTCGAGTCTATCCCTAATTATAGACCCTGATTCGAGTCTGATGTGGGCCAAACTCGAATCTGGCCCAAGGCCCATTCGAGTCTGTCCACAATGACACTCTCGAATCTGAGCACATTCGAATCTAAGGCTACATTCGAATCTATCACAGATTCGAATGTCTACCCTTATTTGATTCGAATCTAGCCTTTTACATAAACAACTAAGTGTTGAAACTTATGTTATTACTTATGATTGATTTTATCTTTGTACTTTATGTTTGAACTTCTTGTAATACGTTACATCAAGTTCAAACATACAAACACTAATAAATATCAACCATATATAAACATATATATCACACACTTGCTAAAATCACAATGTAGGATCACTTAGACTGCTATCGTCACACAGGATGTACCAACAGACTCCCCCTTGACGATAGCTTCTAATAATTCACACATTTGACTTAAGAACTTTGTTTATTTATTGATTCAAAATACTACCAGCATACAAACCTTTCTCGACACATACCTTGACTACATTTTCATACTTACTAGCTTCACCGTCCATATGTGTATCACTTGAGATCTTACAGGCATGCAAAATGTGAAGATCATCTTTGGAGAGGTTTACCAGGTGAAGAGGGTCGTAGACTCTAAGAATAACATTTTCTTCTAAGTCTTCCATGACCGCTTCCCCAGTCTCCGTGTCAGCATACCACCACTTCAGATTCTTCAAAGTATTTTGTGGCATCGGCTTGAGAGGAACCTTCCTAAGACATCTAGCCGGCTTATAGTGAATCCTCATCCAAGGTCGTCCAGTTAGAGGATCAATACGTGACGGATCCTCTACTCTTCTCCCGACCCTTGGATTCAAACGCTCGAACTTCCTTGATCTCCCTTCCTTTCTTATGATTCTTTCGATTACGCTCGCGTAGGGGTCATTGCCAATGTTTATCAGATCTTTCCAAGCTAGCGCAGTGATTTCGATCTTTGGCAGGGAGTTGAACGCTTTTAAAGTTCGCCTCATGTACTGAAGCCCGTCTTTTCTTTTAATTACAAATAGCTGCAGATCTCTATCAAAGAACCAGCTTAAAATTTGCTCAGACAGCTTCCCAGTACCAGGCACTCTCATTGACTTCTTGAGCTCTAACTCTTTCTTCTCAGCCCTGAACCATAACCTTCGTTTCTCTTCGTTTGTTATCCTTAATAACAAAATATAATACTATTTTCGTATTTTTTTTAGAAAAAATGAAACATTTTTGTATGTAATTATCGTTTTATGTAGATTTTTAGTAAACATCTAGACGTGGGTTAATAACTAGTTATCTGTATTAAAATATCAAACTAGTTATCTGTATTAAAATATCAAATTGTTGGACTGTCGTTTTAAACTAAATGACCGAGTCAATTAATTTGTTTAAAGAACTTATATTATGTTTGGTATAGGGAATCAAGAGGAGAGAAATGAAAATAAGAGGAATTCTCATGTTTGTTAACATGGGAATTCCTCTTATTTTCATTTCTCTCCTCTTGATTCCTTATACCAAACATAATCTTATAGTTGTTAACAACCTTAGAGAATGAAACATATTTCTATATATATTTATTATCATTAACTGACAAGTTAAAACTAATCTCTCTCTCTCTCTCTCTCTCTATATATATATATATATATATATATATATATATATATATATATATATATATATATATATATATATATATATATATATATATATATATATATATATATATATAGGGGAGGGTTCTTCTAAGAACCATAAAAAATGTGGGAACCTAAGAACCTTTCATGGCCTTTGGATTAATGCTAATCAATGGTGGATATATTGGATGACAATTTTGTAATTATTTTGAACCTTGATAGTGGAGAATCTTGAAAATGTGTGAAAAGGGTATGTTTGGAAGAAAAAAAATCTGCTTTTTCTCTTTCTCTCTCATACTTTTTTCATTTTCATTTTATTTTTCTTTCATTATAATTGATTTTTAAAGTAAAAAAACGTTTTTTATAAAAAAAACAAATTATTTTTTCTATGTAGAAAATTATTTAATTGCTAAAAAATAACGTATTTTATATAGAAATATTATATGTCTATATAGAATATTTTTTTCTATATAGAATATGTTAACAAACATATTCTATGTACAATCTACGTAGAATGTCATGCATTCTACGTAGAATGACATGCAATTTACGTAGAATGTCGTGTAGAATGTCAAATATCATATATTCTACGTAGATTACCTAATAAGATATATCAAAAACACATTGAAACAAAAAAAAAAAAAAAGATTTCATTTAGACATTTTATCAAACACTTGGTATGCAACTGATATAAAATATACCAAAATGACATTGAATAGTAATGTTAATCTACGTAGAAAGATATAGAAATGTATAAAAAAAAACATAAAAATATATGAAATATATAAGAAACATAACATTCTACATAGATTAAGTGTGATTTTTTACAAGTAGTCTTGTATTATATAATCTACGTAGATTATCATGTAATCTACGTAGATTATCATGTAATCTACGTAGATTATCATGTAATCTACGTAGATTATCATGTAATCTACGTAGATTATCATGTAAAACATCCAATAACTATTACAATCATTATAAATCTAATATCTTACAAATAATCTTCATTATAAAACATGAAAAATGAATCTGTCATATTCTATGTAGAGTATCGACGAACATATTATATGTACAATCTACGTAGAATACAATGCATTCTACGTAGAATGGCATGCATTCTACGTAAAATGACATTCAATCTACGTAGAATGGTATGCAATCTACGTAGAATTACATGCAATCTACGTAGAATGACATGCAATCTACGTAGAATGACATGCAATCTACGTAGAATGTCATGTAGAATATCAATTATCATATATTCTACGGATTACCTGATAAAATATATCAAAAACACATTGAACAAAAAAAGATTTCATTTAGACATTTTATCAAACACTTGGTATGCAAGTAATATAAAATATACCAAAAATACATTGAATAATAATGTTAATCTACATAAAAAGATATAGAAATGTATAAAAAAACATAAAAATATATGAAATGTATAAGAAACATAACATTCTACATAGATTACGTGTCATTTCTTACAAGTAGTCTTGTATTATATTCTGTTTAGATTATCATGTAATCTACGTTGATTTTCATGTAAAACATCCAATAACTATTACAATCATTATAAATCTAATATCTTACAAATAATCTTCATTATAAAACATGAAAAATGAATATGTCATATTCTATGTAGAGTATCGACGAACATATTATATGTACAATCTATGTAGAATGTCATGCATTCTACGTAGAATGACATTCAATCTACGTAGAATGACATGCAATCTACGTCGAATAACATGCAATCTACGAAGAATGACATTCAATCTACGTAGATTATGTGTCATTACTTACAAGTAGTCTTGTATTATATTCTATTTAGATTATCATGTAATCTACGTAGATTATCATGTAAAACATCCAATAACTATTACAATCATTATAAATCTAATATCTTACAAATAATATTCATTATAAAATATGAAAAATGAATATGTCATATTCTATGTAGATATCGACGAACATATTATATGTACAATCTATGTAGAATGTCATGCATTCTACGTAGAATAGCATTCAATCTACGTAGAATAACATGCAATCTACGTAGAATGACATGCAATCTACGTAGAATATCGTGTAGAATGTCAATTATTATATATTCTACGTAGATTAGTAAATGATAAAATATACCAAAAAACACATTGACTAGTAATGTTAATCTACATAAAAAGATATAGAAATGTATAAGAAACATAAAAATATATTAAATATATTAGAAACATAACATTTTACATAGATTATGTGTAATTTTTTACAAGTAGTACTGTATTATATTCTATGTAGATTATGATGCAATCCACGTAGATTGTCATGTAATCAACATAGATTATCATGTAAAACATCTAATAACTATTACATTCATTATAAATATAATATCTTACAAATAATTTTAATTATAAAATATGGAAAATGAATCTGTCCAATGTACGTAGATTGTACATAGAATATGTTCGACGATACTCTACATAGAATGTCACGCAATCTACGTAGAATGACATTCAATCTACGTAAAATGACATGCAATCTATGTAGAATGACATGAAATCTACGTAGAGTATCGACGAACATATTCTATGTACAATCTACGTAGAATGTAATGCAATCTACGTAGAATGACATTCAATCTACGTAGAATGACATGCAATCTACGTAGAATGTCATTCAATCAACGTAGAATGTGTGATTTTTTACAAGTAGTCTTCTATTATATTCTATTTAGATTATCATTTAATCTACGTAGATTATCACGTAAAACATCCAATAACTATTACAATCATTATAAATCTAATATCTTACAAATAATCTTCATTAAAAAACATGAAAAATGAATCTGTCATATTCTATGTAGAGTATCGACGAACATATTATATGTACAATCTACGTAGAATGTCATGCATTCTACGTAGAATGACATTCAATTTACTAGAATGACATGCAATCTACGTACAATAACATGCAATCTACGTAGAATGATATGCAATATACATAGAATTGCATGCAATCTACGTAGATAGTCGTGTAGGATGTCAATTATCATATATTCTACGTAGATTATTACATGATAAAATATACCAAAAACACATTGAATGGTAATGTTAATCTACATAAAAAGATATAGAAACGTATAAAAAACATAAAAATATATTAAATATATAAGAAACATAACATTTTACATAGATTATGTGTGATTATTTTACAAGTAGTATTGTATTATATTTTATGTAGATTATGATGTAATCTACGTACATTGTCATGTAATCAACATAGATTATCATGTAAAACATCAAATAACTATTACATTCATTATAAATATAATATCTTACAAATAATTTTAATTATAAAATATGGAAAATGCATCTGTCCAATGTATGTAGATTGTACATAGAATATGTTCGTCGATACTCTACATAGAATGAAACGCAATCTACATAGAATGACATTCATTCTACGTAGAATGACATTCAATCTACGTAGAATGACATGCAATCTACGTAGAATGGCATGCAATCTACGTAGAGTATCGACGAACATATTATATGTACAATCTACGTAGAATGTCATGCAATCTACGTAGAATGACATTCAATCTACGTAGAATGGCATTCTATCTACGTAGAATGACATGCAATCTACGTAGAATGTCATGCAATCTACGTAGACTGTCATTCAATCTACGTAGAATGTCATGTATAATGTCAAGTATCATATATTCTACATAGATTACATGATAAAATATACCAAAAACACATTGAATGTTAATGTACATTTACATAAAAAGATATAGAAATGTATAATAAACAAAAAAATATATGAAATATATAAGAAACATACATTCTACATAGATTATGTGTGATTTTTTACAAGTAGTCTTGTATCATATATTCAATCTAGATTATCATGTAATCTACATAGATTATCATGTAAAACATCTAATAAATATTATATTCATATATATCTAATATTTTACAAATAATCTTCATTATAAAACATTTAAAATGAATCCATCATATTCTTTGTAGAGTAGCGACGAACATATTTTATGTACAATATACGTAGATTGTCATGCAATCTATGTAGAATGTCGTGTAAAATGTCAAATATCATATATTCTACATAGATTACATGATAAAATATATCAAAAACACATTGAAACAAAAAAAAATTATATAGACATTTTATCAAACACTTGGTATGTAACTGATATAAAATAGACCAAAAATACATAGAATAAAACTGTAAATCTACGTAGAATAACATGCAATCTACGTAGAATGATATTCAATCTACGTAGAATGACATGCAATCTACGTAGAATGACATGTAATCTACGTAGAGTATCGACGAACATATTATATGTACAATCTACGTAGAATGTCATGCAATCTACGTAGAATGACATTCAATCTACGTAGAATGACATTCAATTTACGTAGAATGACATGCAATCTACGTAGAATGTCATGCAATTTATGTAGAATGTCGTGTAAATGTCAAGTATCATATGTTCTACGTAGATTAAATGATAAAATATACCAAAAACACATTGAAACAAAAAAAAAATAAGATTTCATTTAGATATTTTATCGAATACTTGGTATGCAACTGATATAAAATATACCAAAAACACAATGAATAGTAATGGTAATCTACAAAAAAGATATAGATTTGTATAATAAACATAAAAATATATTAAATATATAAGAAACATAACATTCTACATAGATTATGAATAGTAATGTTAATCTACATAAAAAGATATAGAATTATATAACATTCTATATAGAGATATAATATTTCTATATAGAATACATTAATTTTTTAGCAATTAAATAATTTTTTATATAGAAAAAAATTTATTTTTTTTATAAAAACGTTTTTTTAATATTAAAATCAATTCTAATGAAAGAAATAGAAAATGAAAATGAAAAAAAAAGTAAGAGAGAGAAAGTGAAAAAGAGATGCATATAATGAAAAAGGTGGAGAGAGAAAGATAATATTTTTTATTCCAAAAATACCCTTTTGATCCAAGGGCTCTAAAAGGTTCCTAGGTTCTCACCATCTTTAAGGTTCTTAAAAGAACCTCTCCCTATATATATATATATATATATATATATATATATATATATATATATATATATATATATATATATATATATATATATATATATATATATATATATATATATATATATATATATATATATATATATATATATATATATATAAAATCAGGTTCATCAGCGTACCTATGAGATTTACCCAGCGTACCCTAATGTGAATGATCATTCACATATATTCTTTTTGAATAGACATGTATAAGACAACATTATAAGACTTTTTTTCAAAAGGAGCAACATCATAACTCTTGTGAATGATAAGAAAAGATCATGTGAATGGTCATTCACACCATTCACATTGTGTGAAATGATCATTCACATGGATGACCATTCACATAAATATATGCATTGAGCATTCACATAAGTTTTAAGGACACAGAAAGTGTGAATGTATGTGAAATTCATATATCATGTGTATAACATTAATTTAAACATGGTTATGAGGAAAAAAAAATTTAAAAAGTTTTTTAAGGTTGGTACCTTCGGGTGCACTTGATTTCGAGAGGTACTTTTTTGAATCTGACTCTAAATATATATATATATATATATATATATATATATATATATATATATATATATATATATATATATATATTATAAATATAAAATAAATACAAAAACAAATAAAAAATAAATATAATTTATTATTTTTAAATAAATATTAATAAATCATTAACTTTATCCGGCATTTGTTTACATTTCTCATTGTCTTTGTTATTATTATTTATATAATACAAATACAACCAAATTACATATTATACTTTTATCTATATGTCTAGATAAAAAAAATATTATGTGTTTATAAATTTTTTAAAATATAATAAACATAATAAATATTATACAAACAATATAAAATAAGTAAAAAGTATATATAATACAATATTAATAAAATCATATTTTATTACATTTTGTTTATTCTAATAAAGTATATATATAAATTATGGTTTATATAAAATTGAAAATTTAAATTATATATAGAGTAAATTACATAAATGGTCCCTGTGGTTTATAGCATATTACGGTTTTAATCCTTAACTTTTCAAAACTACATATACAGTCACTAAAATAAGATTTTGTTGCATGGATGGTCCTTAATTTGGATGGCCGTTTACTTGCACCGTTTTCTTCAATATTGGTAAGGGTAATCCCGTCTTTTTACCATTCTCTCTCCTACAAAAGGTATGCATCTTCTTCTTCAACGTTCCAAAACACAGACACTCTTTTTTCACTTTCTACTTCTTAATTTGCTAAGAGTAAGAAGCAAGGCCATAATTCAAGAACTTCCAAGGGGCAAATACCAGAAAATGGAAGTACATCACAACGTGCAGGTGCAAGTGGAGATGCAAGTGGTAGACGAAAAGAGAAGGTTCCAGGTTCTATGTAATTGAATACCAGTGGTTGTTACATTGGAAACACTCTTTTTGATCTACTATTATGTAGATGCTACTGCTATGTGTAACTTGAATACTTTGTGTTGCAATTAATGGTTATCTTGACAAAAAATTCAGTAACATGAATTCCACGATAACCTTTTCATTATCAAGAAAACATCCATTACATCAAAAAAATTTTGACCTTTACAATAACTCAGGTCAATCTATAAGATATTGCAAACAAAAAAAAAAAAAAAAAGAAAACCCAACTAATAGACAAATACATCCTTAATCTTCTAACGTCATCTTTACTTTATTCCACCAACGTTTCAAGATTATTTTTTTGACCTTAACAACCCTGGTATTATCTCAACAGCGCGATAACATATGGGTGGATCAACCCATCCAATGAATTTACATTTGGATCCCTATAAACAAATGTATATACATATACATATATATATATATATATATATATATATATATATATATATATATATATATATATATATATATATATATATATATATATATATATATATATATGTATATATATATCAAATGTTTAGGTTTGATAGACGATGAAAACCTTAAATTAAACCTTACCATTTGAGAACAACAATAGAAATGCGTTCCAGGATTTTGCGATGTCCAAGGTGTTTTTATAATAGCATTTCTTCCACAACCACAAATCACCATTGTTGATCTTCAAGAAATAGAGTGAAAAAAGAGTGTTTGTGTTTTGGAACATTGAAGAAGAAGATGCATACCTTTTGTAGGAGAGAGAATGGTAAAAAGATAGGATTACCCTTACCAATATTGACGAAAACGGTGCAAGTAAACGACCATCCAAATTAAGGACCATCCATGCAACAAAATCTTATTTTAGTGACTGTATATGTAATTTTGAAAAGTTAAGGACTAAAACCGTAATATGCTATAAACCACAGGGACCATTTTTGTAATTTACTCTTATATATATTAAATACATATAAATTTCGAAATAAAATAGTTTATAAAAGTAAATACTATTGAATAATGACTATAACAAATAACCATACTATTATTGTATTTCTATAAATATTTAATAATAATATGTTTAATTTTAATTTTACATAAATATATTATAACCAATTATTTATTAACATTTATTCACGTAATGCGTGGGTTCATAAACTAGTAATATATAAAAGTAAGTTTCTATAATATTTTGAAGAGTAAATAACCAAAAATAGTAATAACTTTTGTCATTTTTATCATTAATAGTAACATTATTTATTCTTTATCATTAATAACATTCACTTTTATATTTTTTTACCGTTTACAGTAACAACTTTTTTTAATAAATAATAGTAATTGGTGACCTGCAAACCTGTTTAGCAGGTCAACAACTTTTCAATTATAAAAAATAGTATCAATTTTTCATATTTTTAACAATAATAATAACATATCAATTTAAAAATCTAATTCTTTTATTTTATTAAGTTTTCTAAAATTTCATAAACACCAAAATAAACCCAATTTATGTTTCAAATTTGTTTTGAAATTTTATAATAAAATTTTAGTTTTTATTTTTCTATTATTATTTATTTATTTAAAGTTTACTTAATTATATTATTACTAACTTTAGTAACTATATTTTCAATTTCATTAAGTTTATTTATTACAACTTTTATTTTTTCGTAACCTTATAAATTTTTTAATATATATTTTAAATATTTACGGTTAAATAATATTCAATTATTTATTCACAATTATATATAATATGAACGAAATAAATACTACGAATCATTCTTATTTTCACTTTTTCCAAACAAAAACACTACGAACCATCCTTTCCTTAGTTTTTCCGAACAAAACAATACAAATCGTTTCGGTTTTAGTTTTTCCAATCTAAATGGGTTATTGTTTTTAAAAAAAATATCAAAATGATTCCCAATATTCTTCATTCATAAAACTATAACCACAATTGGTCATAGTTTTTGAAAAACTACAAATTGTTCGGTTTTTTAAGAACGAAAAAACTACGATTTATTCCGGTTTATAGTTTTTGTAACATCCCGAAATTGAGCCTGGTACGTGGATTTAATTTATTGGCACATTATATTAATATTATTGCGTTGTTCCAATTGAATCCCGTTTCGTGGATTAAACGTGTCGAGACCGAGTGATACGTGTCTCCCGATTAATACTTAGTGGATTATTATTATTTATGAGATCGTGGATTTAATTGGGTTAAAATGATATTAATAGTGGAAAAGTTGTATCGGGTTCGGATTTAGCGGGTTCGAGGCTTTCTAATAATAGAAAGTGTATATATGAGGCAAATGTTTGAGCTTAGCTTCCCTTTCCTTCTCCTTTCCAAATACAGAAAGCGTGTGTGTGTGTGTGTTCGGTTCTGGAGCAGCAAAGGGTTGAGGCAAAATCGAAGATTGGTTGCTGAATCTTGGGTGTCTTCCTTCTCCTTGTGTTCTTGAGCAAGTATAGGTAAGATTTCATGGTTTTGGTTGCTAAATTCGTGTGTGGGATGTGTTAAATTCGTGGGTTGGGTTCTGAAATGTGTGGATAAGTTATATGTTTTATGGGGTGTTTTATGGTCTGGAAATCGAGTAAGGGAGGTAATACCTCTGGATTCTGCCATTTTCGCGAAGCTGATCAGACCTGCAACAGCGTGAGCGCGGCCGCGATGGCCGCGACACGACCGCATTGACTGAGCACGGCCGCGATGCGGCGGCTGTCCAGCGGGGTTTTTGGGCGTCAGTTGTTCGTTTGGGGTGGTGCCGTGGGTCGTGTTTACTTATGATAATTGTGTTCGAGTTTTTTTGATATGTCGGTTGGGTTTTATTAATCTGTTGGGATCCGTGATGTTTACAGGTTCGAGCCGACCACGTACCGATCCGTGATAAGATTTGGGTTGTCGTTTCTTTGGGTATTTGGTGAGTACTCGAGTTCTTTATAAAACGCGCGTAAACTTTTATGAGTCAGTTATGTGTTGTGATATGTGTATATGAGACAGACATACACTGCAGGTATGATTCTATCTACCCTATACGTGTTATACGTGTTTGAGTTGCAGGTGTCCGCGACATGTGGTCGCACAGGCTGACTTTCCCTAACCAGTCATGAAGTATGAGACTGTATATATACAGCAGTGTTATCGCCAGGTCGCTCATGTGCCTATTGTGAGCTAACCGCTGCTGTGTGCGGCCTGTTAGCTGGGGAACGGCGTCCCCTTTTGAGCAGAGATATGTGTAGTGCATTGAGTTTGTGATATATGTGTTGAGCCTTGTGTTGTGCATATTACGCGTTCTTATCTGCAGAGTCTAACCCTCGCGTACTCACAAGCTTCCCAACTTATTTTTTCGAGTCTTCTGTGTCTCAGGCAGTCATACCGTGGGATCACAGTAATAGCAACAGCCGCCGAAGTAGTTCAGAGTTCGTGGGTGCTTGTTGCCTTTTGATATTAGACTTCGGAACTGTTATCTGTATTTTTTAATTGATCAGCATTATGTTAGCTATCAGTGAACAATGTTTAACAGTTAGTTCAGTGGTGTATATATTGTATCATCATGTGACATGATGTATGAGGACTTGTGTGTTAAAGTTTTAATTAATAGTGATTTCCAGTAAATCCCATGACATATGCCTTACGAGATGCTTGCGTATTTCCAATTATGATTGTTTATTGACGTGGCATTTGTGTGAGAAATGTGGGTGTTACAGCATGGTATCAGAGCTTGTGGTTTCAGTATTGAGTATCAGTGGATGCTTGAGCTTTGACCGTGTTCAGATCCGTGGGATTCTTCCCCGAGACTGAGTTTAGCGGAATTCACTTACCTAGCTTATTGTATAACGCTGGGTGGTCGATCTGTTATCTTACCTTTGTGATATGTGCAGGTAGTTATGGCAGATCATGGAGAGGGACCTGGGCCAGAGAGACCAGCAGGGGATGAATATATCCGTCGGTCAGAGATGTTAGAGGTTCTGACTGAGTTCTATAGAGAGAGGGATCATCGTCAGAGATCGGATCCGCCGCCAGTTACTAGTGTTGAGACGGGGGTTGGTGCATCTTCTTCTTCTTTTGTGAGGGGTGGGTCCTTTAAGAACTTTATGACAGGAGTCCCACCTCACTTCCGAGGCGGTGGTGAGCCGGGTGCGGCTATGGCGTGGGAGAGAGAGATAGAGGCGGCCTTCCGAGTCACCCATGTTGATCCATGTGATATGGTTGGTTATGCGACCTATCTGCTGAGAGGAGGGGCTTCACAGTGGTGGAAGTCCATTGAGTCGTCTATGACTACATCTGCTGCCTATGCCATGTCTTGAGAGCAGTGCCGCGCCATATTTGAGTTGCAGTACATCCCCCGCAATGAGCGCCGGGAGATGGAGCGCGGTTTCCTACACCTCCAGCAGGGCAGTATGTCAGTTCAGCAGTACGTAGACCGGTTTAATGAGTATGCTCAGTTTTCACCCCAGCACATTGACACAGAGATCCGTAAGGCCGATGCCTTCATCGATGGGTTGAGATCCGATATCCGGGAGTTCGTCGGGCTTCACGACACTCCTACGTTTTCGAGAGCCTTGGAGTTGGCTCGGGTTCGAGAGAGGGAGATAAAGAGACAGAGGGGTCAGCCTCCAGCCCAGAGACAGAGGACGGGGACATCTGAGCAGTTCCCTAGCTACTATCGAGAGCCTCAGGATATCCAGAGAGAGAGAGAGCGTGAGCAGCAGAGTCAGGGACAGGGTTCGGGGTCCCGTAGAGACAGAGACAGAGGCAGAGACCGCAGATCCAGGAGATCGGGTCAGTATCAGGGGTCAGGGACGGCCGTACAGAGTCAGGGTCAGACTTCTCATTATAGTGCTCCTAGTCAGAGTCAGAGCAGCGTGGGGCAGGGGTCCTAGTCATCAGGGAGTCGAGCTGACAGTTCATCTGGAGAGAGAGACTGTCAGAGATGCCGCCGTCGTCATTCCGGGTCTTGTATGCCGGAACAGCCCGTTGTTACCGTTGTGGACAGTATGGCCACACCTCTTTCACTTGTACTTCGAGGGATTCCCTGTGTTTCCGCTGTGGGAGGCCAGGTCACATAGCCAGAGATTGCCCGGATGCGCCGCCGGCTTTGCAGGGAGCGAGCACCAGCGGTACTAGAGCCGAGCCGTCATCATCGAGCCGCCGAGAGTCAGCACCTAGAGGCCGAGGCAGGGTATTCCAGGCTACGGCAGAGGAGGCCCGCGAGTCTACAGATGTTGTTTCTGGTACGTACATCCTGAACGGGCTTAGTGCTCGTATATTGTTTGATTTTGGAGCAGATCGCTCGTATGTATCTGTTGTGTTTTGTGCATATTTTTCTGTGCCTTCTACTGATTTACCTGTTCCATTAGTTGTTGAGAGAGTGGATGGTAGTACAACATTAGTGAGACGGGTGTTTAGAAATTGTGTTTTAGAGATTGATACTCACCGGTTTCTGATTGATCTATTACCGATAGAGATCAGTAGTTTTGACGTGATAGTGGGTATGGATTGGATGACAGCTAGACAGGCCGACATTCTATGTGCGAAGAAGATGATCCGTATACCCATTTCAAACAGTGAGACTGTGACAGTGTATGGCGAGAGGCGCCGAGGCGAGATCGGTATAGTTTCTATGGCCAGAGCACAGAGATATGTTGCTAAGGGATGTGAGACCTTCCTGGCTTATGTGGTTGACGCCAGATTAGAGAAGAAGACCCTAGAGGATATACCCGTGATCAGAGAGTTCCCTGAGGTATTCCCGGAGGAGCTGCCTGGGTTACCGCCAGGTCGTCAGGTTGAGTTCCGTATCGACCTTATCCCTGGAGCGGTGCCTATTGCGAAGACGCCTTATAGGCTGTCACCTACTGAGATGCGAGAGATGATGTCACAGCTTCAGGAGTTGCTGGATCGTGGATTTATCCGTCCGAGTTCGTCCCCGTGGGGAGCTCCCGTGTTGTTTGTGAAGAAGAAGGACGGTTCTATGCGAATGTGTAACGACTACCGAGAGTTGAATAAAGTGACGGTGAAGAACTGATATCCGCTTCCACGAACCGACGATTTGTTTGATCAGCTACAGGGCTCGAGTTTCTGTAAGGTCGCCCGACTACGGATCCTATCTTGACGCGACATCTGCCAACGAGTGCGGAATCCTCGTTAGCGGCTTGACGGATAGACCACGCACACCGAAACACGGAGACTAGCACAGTGATAGACGAACAACGGATCGTCCCAACACAATGATTCTCTCCACACGAAACTCTCTGATTGCTAGCAAGTTCGAGATCACCCTTTGCACTAATCGCTCTGAAATTCTGCAAAAGTCTGATAATTAATCGAATTAACCCTTAATTATAACACCCGGTTCGACTTTGTCTAGGATAAGTTCGAACTTGGCCCAAGGCCTATTCGAACTTGTCCTCTAACAAATTCGAACCTTTGCCTTCAAACTTATGTTTGAACTTATCTTTGAACTTATGTTTGAACTTATCTTTGAACTTTATGTTTGAACTTATTGTAACACATTACCCTAAGTTCAAACATACAAACAATCAATATCAAACACATATAATAAAAAATATATCAAACACTTGTTAATATTCAATAGCAAGTAAATTGACTTACACAAAATGCTAATAATACTTAGACTGCTATCATCACACAGGATGCACTAACAGTTTCTTCTCGAAGATAGATTTGAGATCGGGTTATCATCAGCTGAGAGTCAGAGATGAGGACGTTCCGAAGACTGCGTTTCGGATGAGATACAGCCACTATGAATTCCTTGTTATGCCCTTCGGACTGACTAACGCACCCGCGACGTTCATGGATTTGATGAACAGGGTGTGTAGATCGATGTTGGATTAGTTCGTGATTGTCTTTATCGACGACATCCTGATATATTCGAGGAGTGCCGAGGACCACGAGCAGCACTTGCGAGAGGTGTTAACCGTGCTGCGAAAGGAGAGACTGTATGCGAAGTTCTCCAAGTGTGAGTTCTGGTTGCGAGAGGTCCAGTTTTTGGGGCATGTTGTGAGCGCCGGGGATATTTTAGTGGATCCGGCGAAGATAGAGGCTGTGATGAGTTGGGAACCGCCGAAGACTGTGCCTGAGATCCGCAGCTTTTTGGGACTAGCCGGGAATTATCGCCGCTTCATTCAGAACTTTTCGAGGATTGCCCTGCCGTTGACGAGATTGACATGCCAGTCCGTTTCTTTTGTGTGGTCCGATGAGCAGGAGTCGGCATTCAGAGAGTTGAAGTCCCGGTTATGTCAGGCTCCGGTATTAGCATTGCCCGAGGGTATAGAGGAATTCGTGGTCTACTGTGATGCGTCAGGTACTGGTCTGGGTTGTGTTCTAATGCAGCGAGGCAAAGTGATAGCGTATGCGTCACGACAGTTGAAGACCTACGAGGAGAACCGTACCGTGCACGACCTCGAGTTGGACGCAATAGTGTTTGCGTTAAAGATATGGCGTCATTATCTGTACGGATCTCGATTTGTGGTGTATACAGATCACAAAAGTCTCTAGTATCTATTTAGTCAGAAAGAGCTGAATATGAGACAGCGGCGCAGCCTAGAGCTCCTGAAGGATTATGATTGCGAGATTCAGTACCATCCGGGTAGGTCCAACGTGGTGGCCGATGAGTTGAGCCGCAAGGTGTGCAGCCAGACAGTGGTTTCCCGAGCAGCGAGGCTCGAGATTACGTTGACTCTTCTGGAGAGTTTGAGATTAGCCCAGTTAGAGGGTCTGCGGGCAGAAAATGTAAAAAGAGAGCGGCTTATAGGGCAGTTTGATGTGTTGAGTAGAGACAGCAGAGGCTTGTATGTGTTTCATGATCGGGTTTGGATTCCGAGAGTTGGTAATCTACGGCAGTTGATATTGGATGAGTCGCACCGGTCGAGACTATCTATTCACCCTGGGAGCACCAAGATGTACAGAGATCTGGGCGAGTTCTACTGGGGGCCTGGGATGAAGAGAGATGTGGGTCGGTATGTCGAGGAGTGCATGACTTGTCTGCGAGTTAAGGTCGAGCATCAGAAGCCTCACGGGCATCTGCAGCCTCTAGAGATCCCCGAGTGGAAGTGGTATCATATCACGATGGATTTTATCGTTAGACTTCCACGCACGGTTCGAGGTAATGATATGATTTGGATGATTGTGGACCGGTTGACGAAGAGTGTCCATTTTCTAGCGGTTCGGGGCACCATTACTGTGAAGACCACCCCTTGCGGGGCAGTCCTCAGAGTCTAGGTCCCATAAATTATGCAATACAATATCAATCAAACTAAGATAGATGTAATTAAGTGCGGAATATTAAATTACATGTACAAGATATTAAGATTAAGTTTAATACAGTTTAGGGTTTTCAAATTAAACTTATAAAGGGTACCATCTAATCTAATACATTACATCGTATAATCATATCAAGTCTACCCAATAACCACCACAATTGTTATCTTCCAATCAGTACCGAAAGTTTGTTGGGTAGTGGTCAATGAAACTTCGACTTGATTCTTTATAAGACCTAAAAACTAGGTCCGGCAGGTGACTTTCCTTTATCTTTTCCTGTAACAAAAATGTCAAGTAGCAACTGTAAGCAAAGCATAGTGAGTAAATAGATTTTCAAATTAACATGCAATGTCAAGCGGATCATCAGTCTAGCGTGATATGTCTTGGCTGCCGCTACAGCCCTCATGATTGAGACATAGAAGTCATAGAGTCGGAAGATGCTCAGGCCATGCTCACGCTTAAATCGTGGGGATCAGCCACATACTGGGCTAGCTACCAGTAAATCAACGTGGCGGAACATCGGAGGTCATTACCAAGTTCAATAGAACTGGTGAAATAGCCAGGTACAGAACAATAGACCAATCGGGCTAGTCAAGCTGAACCAATACGTCAAGTATATGCGATGATGAAGTATATGTAATCAATGTCATGATAGCAATAATCTCAAAGCAATGACAGAAATGAACTGTGAATGCAATATCATATGAAATGATAAGTCAAATAGCTATCATGATCCACTAGGCAACACCGAACCATAGTGTGCACAGGTCACAATCCAGCTGATAATATGAATGTCAAATCAATCTAACATCAACAATATGTCTCAACCGGAAATCAAGCATGTTAAATCTGAATATCTATAACTCACAGATCTGGGTCTTTATCAAACAGATGTAAAATCTGCCACCTGAGTTATCTCAGGATTTTATCTTTGTCAATTCTGTTCTCAGTCAAATCAAGATTTTGACCCGCTTTTAAGTCTTTAAATCCTTGTATCTTATGTTCAGAATTTCACTGAACCTGTCCAGAATTATAATATTAATATCATGTCAATTTCATCATCTTTTTAAAATCTTTAATTCTATCTGATTCTGATAATTGATAATCTTATCAATCTTTTATTTATTTATATTCTTTGTTTCATTAAATTCTCAAAAGCTTTCTATATATATATATATATATATATATATATATATATATATATATATATATATATATATATATATATATATATATATATATAACCACAAGTATATGCATATAATCATTTATTTAATTAAAATATAAAAATCATTATTAGGATTCGGATCAATCCGGATGATGTCTTCAATAAGACCAGAAGAGAATACCACAGGAGTCAGGGCATAGCAGCACTTTTCCGGATAGACTTTCCTACTCAAAGCATCCGCGACAACATTAGCTTTGCCGGGATGATATAGGATCTCGCAATCATAATCCTTAATAAGCTCTAAGGACCGACGCTGTTTCATATTTAGATCCTTTTGAGTGAAAAGATGTTTGAGACTCTTATGATCGGTGTAATGCTGACACCGAGTTCCATAAAGATAATGACGCCAGATTTTTAGAGCAAAGGTAACGGCAGCCAACTCAAGATCATGAGTTGGTGCACTTTTCTCGTAATCCTTTAATTTCCTTGAAGCGTAGGCAACTACTTTCCCCTTTGCATGAGAATACATCCTAAGCCAGTACCAGAAGCATCGCTGTAAACGACAAAATCATCATTGCCTTCTGGTAAGGCTAGGATCGGCGCTTGAATGAGCTTTTGCTTTAGAATTTCGAATGCCTCTTGCTGTTTATCAGCCCATACGAAAGGTGTATTCTTTCGTGTTAGCATTGTAAGCGGCACAGCAATCTTCGAGAAGTCCTTTATGAATCGCCGATAATAACCGGCCAATCCAAGAAACTTCTTATTTCGGAGGCATTGCGAGGCGTTTGCCATTTTTGAACGGCCTCGACTTTAGAAGGATCGACGGAAATCCCTTCGCCAGAAACAACATGGCCAATGAATTGAATCTATAAAAGCAACAAAGTAGAGTTTCAAGTTTTGTTCAATCAAAGAACGCTTAAGGAATAGCTCAAGACAATGTAAAGTTATACCTGTCTGAGCCAGAATTCGCATTTAGAAAATTTTGCATAGAGTCTTTCTTTTCTCAGTAACTCTAGCAATTGCCGCAAATGAATAGAATGATCAGCCTCCGTTTTGGAGTAAATCAGAATATCGTCTATGAATACGATAACTGACTTATCCAGCATCGGTCTGCACACGCGATTCATAAGATCCATGAACGCCGCTGGTGCATTTGTTAAACCGAACGGCATCACGAGAAATTCGTAATGACCGTATCTCGTTCGGAAGGCTGTCTTTGGAACATCCTCATTTTTAACTTTCAACTGATGATACCCAGAACGAAGATCTATTTTCGAGAAGTAGCTGGCTCCTTGTAGCTGATCAAACAGATCATCGATCCTGGGCAGAGGATATTTGTTCTTTATAGTAACTTTGTTCAACTCGCGGTAGTCGATGCACATACGAAAAGTTCCGTCTTTCTTTTTGACAAATAAGACAGGTGCACCCCACGGAGATGAACTCGGTCGGATAAATCCCTTTTCTAACAGCTCTTGCAACTGCTTTGACATTTCCTGCATTTCTGCAGGTGCAAGTCTGCAGGGAGCTTTGGCAATAGGAGCAGCACCAGGAACTAAGTCAATGTCGAATTCGACTTGACGTTTCGGTGGCACTCCAGAAATATCGTTAGGAAACACGTCTGGAAACTCACAGACGACAGGAATTTCAGAAATGGATTTCTTGTTGGCTTCAGGGATAGATTCAGATGAGACGTAGCATAAATAAGATTGATGACCCTTAGACAGATATTTATAAGCTTTTTCAACAGAAATGAAGCAGTGAGCACCTTTTCGCTTCTCGCGTTTGATTTCCAATACTCGGCCGTCTGAAGACTTAATTCTGATGATTCGCCGATTACAGACGATCGTAGCCTCGTTACTCATTAGCCAGTCCATGCCGATGATGACGTCGAACTCTTTCAACGGAATCGGGATAAGGTCGAGGTTGAACACGATATTGTCAACAAGCAGAGTACAATTTCGGTATACAGAATTAGCCATAACATAGTTGTTACTGGCTGTCTCAATGTCAAGTATCACGGAAAGCTTCGATGGAGATTTGAATAATCTTTGTGCGAAAGAAGTCGATATAAATGAACGACTAGCACCAAAATCAAATAATACGCGAGCAGGTATCGAGTTAAGCATGAACGTACTGGTAACTACGTCAGGGGTTTCTCTTGTTTCATCTGCTGTTATCTGAAATGCACATGTCCTTGCTGTCGGAGTTGCAGCAGAACTTTTCACTGTAGACCCTCCAGCCGACGACTGTGATTGAAATCGTTGCCCGCTTCGACATTGATACATAAAGTGTCCTCTTTTCCCGCATTTTGCACATCCGCGTCCTTGCTGTGGGCACTCTTCACTGCTGTGACCAATTCTGTTGCAAGCAAAGCATGTGACGTCATCCGGATTACATAGTCCCATATGTGACTTTCTGCATCTCTTGCAGAATCGAGGTTCGTTTGTTAGTGAATACGCTTGGGCTTTCGGTTGGGATTGCTGAGATTGCTGGGACTGAGATTTGTTTGGCCTGAAGAATCTGCCGTATCTCTGCTTCTTTGGAGGAGATGGACAGGTCGGGTTAGCTGATGGAGCATAAAGCTGATCGCCATACTCTAGGTATCCTCTCTCGATCTGTCTGGCCGCTTCCACCATTTCCAGATAGGACTTATACTTTATCGCGCTCATCGGGTGCCGGTATCTTGGGTTGAGTCCTCCGCGGAATCTATTCATTTTTCTTTCTTCGGTAGCTACTTGATACGAGGAGTAGCCACAAAGCCGAGAGAATTCGTGCTCGTATTCATCAACTGTCTTTGTTCCTTGAGTCAGCTGCATCAATTGGACTTCCATTTTGTCTCGCTGGTCAACTGGACAGTACTTTGCATTAAACATATCAAGAAACTGCCCCCATTCCAAAGTCTGAATCACCTCCTCTCCATAGATACTTCTCTGAGTCTTCCACCAAACACGAGCAGCACCGACGAACAAATCGGATGCATAGCTTACTTTCTTGGAGTCTAAGCAATCAGAAATCCTGAAGATTTCTTTAGTGTGGCTAATCCAGTCCATCGTCTGAATTGGATTAACTGTTCCTTCAAAATTCAAAGCACCGCTAGCTTTGAAATCTTTAAACTTGCAGCCTTTTGGCTGAGCAATTTGGGTTTCAGGATTTGTGTGATCAGAATCAGATTCGTCGTTCTGGACTTGTTTATCTTTTCTCTTATTTTTCTTATCTTCACGTCTTTTAGCTTCGACCTCATCTCTGGCCTGAAACTGTTCTTGCATTGTCTTATTTTGTTGTTCAGAATGTTGGGCTAACAATTGTTGCATCATTTCGAACATTTGTTGTGGGGTCATGTTGTTTGGTATGTCACCTGATCCTGATCCTGACATCTTCTACTGAAAATTAAAATCAATTAACTATCAGTTTATAGACTTAGATCTATGTACCCTTTTTCCCATCCTAACAGTCTGTACATCCTATCTCAGTTCAAACCACCTAAATGATTGATACATATGTATTGCTTCAGTTTGAGACCAAGTATACTCACGTAATACTTGATTCACTCAAACTATGGGCTCTGATACCATCCTGTGAAGACCACCCCTTGCGGGGCAGTCCTCAGAGTCTAGGTCCCATAAATTATGCAATACAATATCAATCAAACTAAGATAGAGTAATTAAGTGCGGAATATTAAATTACATGTACAAGCTATTAAGATTAAGTTTAATACAGTTTAGGGTTTTCAAATTAAACTTATAAAGGGTACCATCTAATCTAATACATTACATCGTATAATCATATCAAGTCTACCCAATAACCACCACAATTGTTATCTTCCAATCAGTACCGAAAGTTTGTTGGGTAGTGGTCAATGAAACTTCGACTTGATTCTTTATAAGACCTAAGAACTAGGTCCGACAGGTGACTTTCCTTTATCTTTTCCTGTAAAAAAATGTCAAGTAGCAACTGTAAGCAAAGCTTAGTGAGTAAATAGATTTTCAAATTAACATGCAATGTCAAGAGGATCATCAGTCTAGCGTGATTTGTCTTGGCTGCCGCTACAGCCCTTATGATTGAGACATAGAAGTCATAGAGTCGGATGATGCTCAGGCCACGCTCACGCTTAAATCGTGGGGATCATCCACATACTGGGTTAGCTACCAGTAAATCAACGTGGCGGAACATCGGAGGTCATTACCAAGTTCAATAGAACTGGTGAAATAGCCAGGTCTAGAACAACAGACCAATCGGGCTAGTCAAGCTGAACCAATATGTCAAGTATATGCGATGATGAAGCATATGTAATCAATGTCATGATAGCAATAATCTCAAAGCAATGACAGAAATGAACTGTGAATGCAATATCATATGAAATGATAAGTCAAATAGCTATCATGATCCACTGGGCAACACCGAACCATAGTGTGCACAGGTCACAATCCAGCTGATAATATGAATGTCAAATCAATCTAACATCAACAATATGTCTCAACCGGAAATCAAGCATGTTAAATCTGAATATCTATAACTCACAGATCTGGGTCTTTATCAAACAGATCTTAAATCTGCCACCTGAGTTATCTCAGGATTTTATCTTTGTCAATTCTGTTCTCTGTCAAATCAAGTCTTTGACCCGCTTTTAAGTCTTTAAATCCTTGTATCTATGTTCAGAATTTCACTGAACCTGTCCAGAATTATCATGATAATATTATATCAATTTCATCATCTTTATCATCATCATTTTAGTCTTTAAATTCTTGAATTTTATCTTATTCTGATAACTGATATTCTTATCAATCTTTCATTTATTTATATTCTTTGTTTCATAATTTCTCAAAAGCTTTCTATATATATATATATATATATATATATATATATATATATATAT
The DNA here is from genome assembly GCA_020465985.1 of Centrapalus pauciflorus. Classification (NCBI taxonomy): domain Eukaryota; kingdom Viridiplantae; phylum Streptophyta; class Magnoliopsida; order Asterales; family Asteraceae; genus Centrapalus; species Centrapalus pauciflorus. Next base: position 204,928 of record JAANYP010000371.1, read on the forward strand.
ATATATATATATATATATATATATATATATATATAACCACAAGTATATGCATATAATCATTTATTTAATTAAAATATAAAAATCATTATTAGGATTCGGATCAACCCGAATTCGGATCTATCCGAATTGAGGACCCGGATTCGGATCGGCCCGGATTCGGACCTATCCGGATCAGGTACCCGGATTCGGGCCCATCCGAAATGGTTCATCCGGATTCGGATTGGAACCGAGATCATGTCAACCGAATTAGACATTTCATCCGAATGATAAAGATCCGAAATGGGGCATCCGAAATAGTGTTGTCCGAATTGTGAAGCATCCGAATTCGGATCCCTAACTTCATAATTTTCCAGAAATTAGTTCTTGGTGTTCTTCATTTATTTCATTCGGATTTTTCATAAATTCACTAAAACTCATTTTAATCAACATGCAATGTAATATATAGATATATTATCATATTTGGGTTGATTTTATACATTTTCCCCTATCATAAACACACTAATATGGTCAAGATCATCCAATATATTTTATTTTTGTCAAGAACACAACTTTTATAAAAATTCCGATTTCTTCATAATTTGGATGATCTAACCATAAATATTCGTTTCTTTCACTTATATATACTTCATTGCATATTAATCTACCAATTATATACACATGCAACATATAATCTCCACATTTTAAAACCTTGGTTTCGGTTTTTACACAAAAACCGAACCAAACAATCTAAATATCAAAATTTACCTCAAATTCTTGTAGATTGATGATGTTTGATGCTTATTGTAACACCTTCTTGTATTAAATCTTCAATTAATTGAACAAATCTTGAATTTCTTGGCAAATTTGTGAGATTGCCGTTAGTTTAGTGAGAGATTAGAGAGAGAGAGTGATTTTAAAGTTAATGATCTTAAATGATCATTAATTGGCTTATATATTTTATTTTATCACTTTGTATAATTAACCCACTTCTATTTTTGTATTTTACATCTCTTTATTTTAATCAATAATATTTTACAACATAAATATAATTTAAATTGTATTTAAATTAAATTTTCATTAATCAACTAAATTACAAAATAATGTATTAAAATTACATTATTGACTCAAAATCAGATAATTAGGTTCAAGCAAAAAGTTAGGTTGTTACAATTACTATGGATCAGTTGGCGCGGTTATACAGTAATGAGGTGGTTTCGAGGCACGGCGTTCCAATGTCGCTTATGTCTGATAGAGATACGCGGTTTACATCGAGGTTCAGGCAGAGCTTTCAGCACGAGTTGGGGACGAGAGTTCAGTTGAGCACAGCGTACAGACCTCAGACAGACGGGCAGACAGAGCGGACGAATCAGACTCTCGAGGACATGCTCCGAGCTTGTGCGATTGACTTCAGTGGTAGTTGGGACGTTCACTTACCGTTGGTCGAGTTTGCGTACAACAACAGCTACCATACCTCCATCAAAATTGCTCAATTCGAGGCGCTTTACGGGCGTAAGTGCCTAACCCCTGTGTGCTGGGGCGAGGTCGGCGAGCGACAAGGTGGCGATCATTCGTGAGCATATGAGAGTAGCACAGAGCCGGCAAAAGAGTTATGCTGATCGTCGTCTGACTGAGCTCGAGTTCAGTGTTAGGGACCGTGTTATGCTGAAGGTATCGCCGTGGAAGGGAGTTATCAGATTCAGACACCGAGGTAAGCTGAGTCCGCGATACATCGGTCCGTTTGAGATTATAGCCAGAGTCCGAGATCATACTTATAGATTGAGACTGCTTCCCGAGCTGGCCGGAGTTCATGACCCGTTCCAAGTGAGTCACCTGAGGAAATGTCTGGCCAAAGACGATCAGCATGTGCCGCTATCTGAGATCACCGTGGACGACCATTTGAGATATGTCGAGCAGCCCGAGACAATTACTGACCGGAAGGTGAAGAGATTGCGGAATAAAGAGATTGCATTAGTACTCGTTCAGTGGAGACATCATAAGGGTACTAGTGCTACCTGGGAGCCCGAGGCCGATATGAGGAGCCGATATCCGCATTTGTTTCAGTCGCCGAGCTAGATTCCGGGACGAAATCTTCTTAAGAGGGGAGGATTTGTAATATCCCGAAATTGAGCCTGGTAGGTGGATTTTGTTTATTGGCTCATTATATTAATATTATTGCGTTGTTCCAATTGAATCCCGTTACGTGGATTTAACGTGTCGAGACCGAGTGATACGTGTCTCCGGATTAATAATTAGTGGATTATTATTATTTATGAGATCGTGGATTTAATTGGGTTAAAATGATATTAATAGTGGAAAAGTGGTATCGGGTTCGGATTTAGCGGGTTTGGGGCTTTCTAATAGTAGAAAGTGTATATATGAGGCAAATGTTTGAGCTTAACTTCCCTTTCCTTCTCCTTTCCAAATACAGAAAGCGTGTGTGTGTGTGTTCGGTTCTGAAGTAGCAAAGGGTTGAGGCAAAATCGAAGATTGGTTGCTGAATCTTGGGTGTCTTCCTTCTCCTTGTGTTCTTGAGCAAGTATAGGTTTTCATGGTTTTGGTTGCTAAATTCGTGTGTGGGATGTGTTAAATTCGTGGGTTGGGTTCTAAAATGTGTGGATAAGTTATATGTATGTTTTGTTGGGTGTTTTATGGTCTGGAAATCGAGTAAGGGAGGTAATACCTCTGGATTCTGCCATTTTCGCGAAGCTGATCAGACCTGCAACAGCGTGAGCGCGGCCGCGATGGCCGCGGCTGTCCAGCGAGGGTTTTGGGCGTCGGTTGTTCGTTTGGGTTGGTGCCGTGGGTCGTGTTTGCTTATGATATTTGTGTTCAGGTTTTTTTTTGATCTGTCGGTTGGGTTGTATTAATCTGTTGGGATCCGTGATGTTTACAGGTTCGAGCCGACCGCGTACCGATCCGTGATAAGATTTGGGTTGCCGTTGCTTTGGGTATTTGGTGAGTACTCGAGTTCTTTATAAAACGCGCGTAAACTTTTATGAGTCAGTTATGTGTTGTGATATGTGTATATGAGACAGAGATACAGCGCATGTATGATTCTAGCTACCCTATACGTGTTATACGTGTTTGAGTTGCAGGTGTCCGCGACATGTGGTCGCGCAGGCTGACTGTCCCTAACCAGTCATGAAGTATGAGACTGTATATATATACAGCAGTGTTATCGCCAGGTCGCTCCTGTGCCTATTGTGAGCTAACCGCTGCTGTGTGCGACCTGTTAACTGGGGAACGGCGTCCCCTTTTGAGCAGAGATATGTGTAGTGCATTGAGTTTGTGATATATGTGTTGAGCCTTGTGTTGTGCATATTATGTGTTCTTATCTGCAGAGTCTAACCCTCGCGTACTAATGAGCTTCCCAGCTTATGTTTTCGAGTCTTCTGTGTCTCAGGCAGTCATACCGTGGGATCACAGTCACAGCAGCAGCCGCCGAAGTAGTTCAGAGTTCGTGGGTGCTTGTTGCCTTTTGATATTAGAGTTCGGAACTGTTATCTGTATTTTGTAATTGATCAGCATTATGTTAGCTATCAGTGATCAGTGTTTAACAATTAGTTCAGTAGTGTATATATTGTATCAGCATGTGACATGATGTATGACGACTTGTGTGTTAAAGTTTTAATTAATAGTGATTTCCAGTTAATCCCATGACATATGCCTTACGAGATGCTTGCGTTATTGCCACTTATGATTGTTTATTGACGTGACATTTGTGTGAGAAATGTGGGTGTTACAGTTTTTCCCAATGAAAAATATTGCAACCCATTTTAATTTTTTAGTTTTTCAAATAAAAAAATACAACCCATTTAGATTGAAATAAATTTAAAAACCGGAATTGTTCATATTTTTATTTGGAAAAGCTAAAAATAATATGGTTCGTATTTTTTTTTGGAATTAAAAAACTACAAAATTTTCATGTTTTTAATATATACAAATAAAAAGTCGTATTATCCATTCAAGTTTTTAACTTTTTGAATGACAAAAACTACGACTTATTCATTTTTTAGATTTTTTTACCAAAAAAATTTATGAACATCTTTGGTTTTTTATTTTTGCTAACGAAAAAGTTATAACCCATTTATTTTTTTTAGCTTCTAACAACAAAAAAAAACTATGAATAATTGCGGTTTATAATTTTTGGGAATGAAAACTATTGCAACAAATTTTGATTTTTAGTTTTTTAAATAAAAAAACTACAACCCATGGATCGGAAAAACTAAAAGACCAAAATGTTGCTTTTAGTGATAAAAAATAAATAATGTTACTATTAATGGTCAAAATATCAAAACTTGTAACAATTTTTGATCATTTGTCCTATTTTAAAAGACAAAAATACATAAATATAAATAACGAGTTTTGTCTTACTGTGCGTTGCAACAGGACTAAGTTTTAAAATTTTAGGAGTTTGATTGTATGCTAACTCAAAAAGTATGGCATACTTTGAAAACCATGTTTCGCAATATTATGAGAATAAGGTAGTTTTACCCGTACGTTGTAGTGGGATCATACCTAAACAATAAATTTTGTCATTTTAAAAATACTTTGGACGAAAAAACTTTATACTGGGATATAAATAAAAATAATGCGACCATAACAATATATTCAAATTTTTACAAAATATAATATCGAATATTATAACAAAAAAACAAAACACTTATATAATATATGTAAAACAAAATAAATGGTCAGGTACCCAGGTGCATATTTGTCTGCTATAATGCAATCAAAATGATATATTTGAATTTTTATAAAACATAGTATATTAAAAGTTACTATTAAAAAAACAAAAATGTTATCTATTATTATATATAAAGTAATAAAGTAAATCAGTTATTTATCTGTCAGATTAGGTTGTCTGGTTGCGAGATTATTTGTTCACAGTATCATAGTTTTTGTTAGAAAAAATATTTTGTATTGAAATATAGAGAAAAAAATACGATCATAATGATATATTTGAATTGTTATATAATAGGGTATCAAATGGTATAACATAAAAACAAAACAGTTATATATTAAAAATAGTTCCGACGGTAATAAATTTTATATCGAAATGTAGATAAAATCAATGCGATCGTAATGATTTATACAATTTTTTTATTAAATATAATACATCACAAAAACGTTAAAGTAATAAAATAAATCAGCTGCCTACCTATCTGCTTAATAAAAATTGTTCCGACGGCGATAAAGTTTATATCGAAATGTAGATAAAACAATGCGATCATAATGATACATTCAAATTTTTATAAATTATAATATATCAAAAGTTATTATAGAAAAACAAAAACGTTATCTATTATATATAAAATAATAATATAAGTCAGTTGCTTACCTGTCTGCTTCAGCTGCTTGGCAGCTAGCTTCACTTTTCAATGAACAGTGAAATGAAGTTTGTATACTTTAATCTTTGACAAGTGGTCAAGAAAATTTTTATAAAATTTACATGCTGAAGATAAAACATGAAAAATTTAGGCCAAAATATGATCAAGTTTTTTTAATTTTTTGACCAACAAATATCGGTCATCAATTAAGTTAGTAAAATATGACTTTCATTATTTTTTGTCGACAAAAAACATTTAGTAATTCTTTTTTAACGACTTGAAAAAAAAAAATTCATATACTTTATTGATAAACATTTACATATTTTTTTCCCGGCATACCTTTTATTGTTGATTTCAAATTTAGCCATTAAAGTTTTAACAGTAAAATTTATTTTTTTATAATTGATTTGTTTTGGTAATAAACGAGGTAGTTTTACCCGTACGTTGTAGCGGGATCATACCTAAACAATAAATTTTGTCATTTTAAAAATACTTTGGACGAAAAAAATTTATACTGAGATATAAATAAAAATAATGCCACCATAACAATATATTCAAATTTTTACAAAATATAATATCGAATATTATAACAAAAAAACAAAACAGTTATATAATATATGTAAAACAAAATAAATGGTCAGGTACTCAGGTGCATATTTGTCTGCAATAATGCAATCAAAATGATATATTTGAATTTTTATAAAACATAGTATATTAAAAGTTACTATTAAAAAACCAAAATATTATCTATTATTATATATAAAGTAATAAAGTAAATCAGTTGCTTATCTGTCAGATTAGGTTGTCTGGTTGCGAGATTATTTGTTCATTGAACAGTATCATAGTTTTCGTTATAGGGTATCAAATGGTATAACATAAAAATAAAACATATATTGAAAATAGTTCCGACGATAATAAATTTTATATCGAAATGTAGATAAAATCAATGCGATCGTAATGATATATTCAATTTTTTTTTATAAAATATAATACATCACATAAACGTTAAAGTAATAAAATAAATCAGCTGCCTGCCTACCTGCTTAATAAAAATAGTTCCGACGGCGATAAATTTTATATCGAAATGTCGATAAAAACAATGCGATCATAATGATACATTTAAATTTTTATAAATTATAATATATCAAAAGTTATTATAGAAAAACAAAAACGTTATATATTATATATAAATTAATAAAATAAGTCAGCTGCTTACCTGCCTACTTCAGCTGGCTGGCAGCTAGCTTCACTGTTCAACGAAGTTTGTAAATAGTTAGATTAGTAATATGTTTTAAAAATGGGTTTTGAAAACAAAACAATATATTATTAAGTTTTGAAAACTTAATATTAACACGCTGGACTACGTTTGCAAAATTTATGGACGATAACTGCCTCAATATGTAATCCCCAAACATTCTATCTATACTATTAAAAGACTAACAAAATGCCACATGGCATGCTCTCATTGAATTTGACACATGACATGCTCTCATTGAATTTGCCACATGTCGCTATCTCATTTTGCCAAGTCATTTACTGATTTTATTTTTAAAGCAAATCAAATCTATGTAAATCTAATATGGATTAATTTAATAACTAACTAACTAAAATTAAGCAAACTTTATTATTCATATAATTATTATATTATACATATATAAATATCAATTTCTAAAATAAACCCATGTAATACATGGGTAATAACCTAGTCCTTTACTAAATAACTAGGTTATTACCCATGTATTACATGTGTTAATTTTAGAAATTGATATTTATATATATGTATAATATAATAATTAGATGAATAATAAAGTTTGCTTAATTTTAGTTATATAATAATTATATAAATAATAAAGTTTGCTTAATTTTAGTTAGTTAGTTATTAAATTTATCCATATTAGATTTACATAGATTTGATTTGATTTAAAATTTAAAAATAAAATCAGTATATGACGTGGTAAAAGGAGAGAGCGACATGTGTCAAATTAAATAAGAGCATGTCATGTAACATTTAGTTACTCTTTTAATAGTATAGATATATATTTATTCAAATCCAAATATGGTTAACATATAATATATATAATCCTAGTAAAAAGGTTAACATACGCCGACTTATTTGAGATAGTGTTTTTATTTTTTTTATAAGTTTTAAACATTTCGTTTATAAAGATATGCTAAAACCAAAAGAAAGCATGAACATAAGAATTAGACTTTATCTTGAAAAAGTAGTTTATTCCAAGCAATATTTCAAAAGAGAAATTTGATAAAACCTATAACACCCCTCCCGATCCAGAAATGTCACGTCAACAGAATATCATAAGTGACAATATCGCAAACAATCTATGATACACGTGTCATAGTATAATGTAGATCATTGATAATTTTAAACTTTAAACACAAAGGTTAAACACAAGATTACAATCCAGTATATTCGCAGACCCAACTTAGACTAACATAATATCCCTGATCATCAGATAGCATATTAATACAATATCCCAAAACAACTGTCATATGCAGTTTTAAACAAAACACAGAACTATTACAGATCTTCAAGTCAATCCCGAATCTATCTCGGCTGCTGCTGCTGCTGGGATCCTTTCTGATTCCCTGAACATGTTAGACTCGAAGACGTGAGCTATAAAGTCCATGAGCACGCGAGGGTTAGACACTGCACATAAACACATAACACATAACATACACAATCCCTAACCCTGTCCTTTTCCCTGTTGCCCAACACGCATCTCAAGTATAATACAACAGTATGAGATCTGGGCCTAGCACTATCCCTGTGGGGACCCTTCCCCGGCTAACACACCGCACACAACAGTGGCTAGCAATAACCTTGTAGCACAGGAGCGACCCGACTACAGGCCCTGCCGTATATATACGCCCCAAGGACTGTTAGGGACAGTCAACCCGCGCGATCCCTTATCGCGACTCACTGTCCGTATGGAACTCATCACGGACCCCTGGAATCGATCTCATATCTCACACACAACACGTATAGAGGATAGAGATATACATGAGGTTCACGTCCTTGTCTCATATAGAACACGCACATATATAGCTACACAGCTAAAACACAAAAGACGACGCGCGTTTAGAAAAGAACTCGAGTACTCACCTGACTGGTTCACGGAACCTTGGCCTCCCTGATCAAGCTCGGCCCGCTGTCTGCTCGTCCCTGTAAGACACGGAGTCTAACCGTTAATCCCAATCCCAATCAGCACATTTCACAGAATCATAACAACCTACAACCGACTCGGACCCAAACGACCACACGGAACCCGAAACCAAACTGAGACCCGACTCGAAATCCCAACCGATTTATGAAACCCAAACAAAGTCCGACCCCAAATCCCAACGAGGCCTTGAACTCAGACAAAGCTTGACTCAAAACAATCCCGAAGGAACCCGACTCAATATCGACCCAAAACCTCCCTATGAGCCCCAAGCCGGAATTCCCCAGCAGGCCACTGCTCGCGCCGCTAGACCTCTGGTGGTTACGTCGCGCCAGTGCGGTGGTCTGCACCCTGACCTGCGATTTTCATGGCTGTCCAAGAGGTTTCAATCCCTCCCAACTTGTTCTCAACTCCAATTAAACACATAAATCACTACATAAGAGCCCCTTACAGCTTGGGAACTTCTTTACACAACTTCACAACATAAATCCCAAATTGAGAGACTCAAATCAAGCACTCTTACCTTCTTGAGCTCAAAAACACAAGTATGAAGAAGATGATAGAGTTTAACCCAAGCTTCAGCAATCAATCTAGGTTACACAAAGGTTTCTTGCTGCTGTAGACTTCCACAAACACACACACGTTGTTAGGCACAAAAAGGCCTCAGTCAAACCTGTTCTACATCTGAGGGGGAGATTTATAATCAAAGCTGTTGATGCATTTGAAGGTTGATATTAAGGCCTGTTATATGCCTTATTGAAACCTGAAAATGATTTGCAATATCAGTCTAAAGCTGTTCTATGTGTTGCATGTGTTGCAACTAAGACAGTTTGTCCAAGCTGCTCTGTCTGCTGAACAGGCTGGACATAAACTGTCTACGCTGCTCTACACTGGTGAGCAGCTTGGGCACTTTTCAAGTGTTCTGTTCTTTGTGAACAGAACCTGTTCTTTGTGAACATGCTAAACACTTTAATACGTTTCCAAGTCATCATGTATTGTTTTTGACTACAAGATCAGTTTACAAAGTCGAAGACAAAGTGGAAAACAGAACTGCTCAACCTGCCCACACTGTTCTGCAACATGAAGACAAAAGGTTATTTGAAAAAGGGTGACAGACCTTTTTCTTATATCAAAATAGGCCTTTACAAGGAAGAAAGACGCAAAGTTGACATTCCTAAATTGGTTAAAGGCAATGCAACAGTAGACAAAGTGAAAAGACAAAAGTTCTACACATGTGAAGACAAGTCTGCTTTTCAGAAAAGTGCAGAAAAGTTATGTTGTCTTTTCAAACAAGACTTCTCCTTTTTCATTCCGTCCAATGAAGAAGTTTCTCTTAGATCCTCTGAGTGAGTATAAAAGGAAGCTTCTAAGGTCAGAAGAAAAAAAGTAAAATTAGCTAAGTGCTAAAACCAAGAGTGAACGTGCAAGTGTGTTTTTCATGCATGCAAGTCTGATTGTGTAATACAGTTTCTTAGTGTCTAAGCTGTTCTACATAAGCTGTTCCTCTGAGTCTTGTAAACACAGTGAGTGCTTCTTAGTGAGAGTATTCATTGTTAACTAGTTTGAGTCTGTCTTAGATTAGTGAACATACTGTTGTATCTGTCATCTCAGCTTGAACCTTTCCGCATTCAAGCTTGTTTGTAATTAACATTTGTTAATAATACATACAAACATTGAGAAAATTGTGTGTAGTTTTTAAATAGCTGTATTCAACCCCCCTCTACAGCTTAAAGCTATATACTTTAGGAACCTCTCGGGACCTACAACTGGTATCAGAGCAGTTTAGAGTGTGTGTCATTCTAGATCTCTCATTTTCCCAAGTTTCCATGGACAACAGTGCTGCAAATTCCTCATACTATGACAATGGCTCAATGGGCAAACCTCCAAAGCTCAATCATCAGAACTTTTCTGGTTGGAAGTGCAGAATGATGCTCTACCTAGAGAATCTGGATGTACAACTACCAGAAATTGTAATGGAGGGTCCTTATGTGCCAACCTCTTTTACTACAATAACTCCTGCTGTTGAAGGAGCAGCTCCTGAGATCAAAACATTTGAGAAAGCAAAAGCTCAATGGTCTGATGAAGACAAAAGATTGGTGGCTTTGATGCAAAGGCCAGAAACAATCTGGTCATCTCCATGCCTGATGATGTCTACAAACAGGTTGAGAAGATGAAGACTGCCAAGGAGATGTGGGATACTTTGTGTACCGTCTATGATGGACCCACAATCACACTGGATAACAGGTTTAACAACCTTGTTAGACAGTATGAACTCTTTTTTGCAAAACCAAAGGAGACCCTCACAGAAGCCTACACCAGGTTTACTGCTCTTGTGAATGATCTCAAAGCTGTTGGGATCACTAAGGACAGTCTTACTTTGGTGAACAAATTTTTGGACATTCTCCCTGAAGAATGGAATTATTTTTCAACAATTTTAAGAAATTCAGGTACAATCAGAAGTATGGATCTTGTCAACTTGTATGGATCTTTACTAAATGATGAACAGTCAAGGCAACAGAAGAGAAATGCCTTGGAGATGTCTAAAAGAGGTGCAGCCTTTGTGGCTAATGTGAGACAGTCTGTGAGTCAGGTGAGTGATGTGTTTGCTCAACCTGATCAACAGGATGATGATAAGGAGGAAGTCTCAGATGAGGAAGATAATGCAGATCTTGCTGAACAGGATGATGAGCAAATGATAGCTATGCTTGTCAAAAGGTTCAATAAGAAAAGTTTTGGAAGAAACATGCTGCAAGGAAGTTCAGGTGCTGGCAAAAAGAAGGCATTTGATAAATCCAAGGCTGAGTGCTTCAAATGTGGCAAAACTGGCCATATAGCTGCTGACTGTGTGTCAAAAGCTGTTGGTCAGTCATCCAAACCGTACAAGACAAACAAGGATGATGGTTATAGGGTTAAGTACCTTATGGCCATGGCTAAGCTGAGGAAGTTGGAAAACTCAGTGGGTTCCAACCGCCAAAAGGGACTCATGGCAGAGACTTGTGATTGGGAGGAATCTGATTCATCATCTGATGAAGAAGAAAATCAATGTCTGATGGCCAACACTGATGTCTCATCAACAAGCAGTTTCAAACAGGACATGGCTGAAGCTGAAGCTTTCAGCAGCTTAGAGAACTGGAATCCTACAATGATGTATAAGGTACAAAATTTTATGGCTTACAGTTCTGAAGAAAAGATTAAGATGTTTGAATATATGCTAGTTGATTTGAAAGCTGCTGTTGAGAAGCATGATGCTTTATTATCTGAAATCTCAAAACTTAAAACTGATCTTAAAACAAAATCCAGCAAATTGAACAGTTTCCATCAGTTGGAAACTGAGCTTGATGAATTAAAACACATCAACTCTATTTTACTGGAAGAAAAGAGAGAAACAGATATAAAGCATGCTAAGCTTCAAAAGATAGTTGACTCTTGGTGCCAATCTGCACAAAAAGTCAGCCATTGTATAAGTCAACAGATCCCTGCTCAAATTCAAGCCTATCTTGGAGGGGATCTTGATACAGCAGCTTCCATTGTTGAAATTAATAATCTGAAAGAAGACTTATCCACTCTTGGTGAGCTTCCAAACACTTTTGTTCAAAAAGTGAATGGTAAACTAATTTCAACAAACAGGTTTGTCAGGCCTCAAAACACTGACAGCTTGTGTGAACCTAGCTCAAAAGCTGGTGTTGGAATGAGTTCTCCATCAATCCAGCCTGCTAAGTGTTCTGCTGATTCACACAAGCAAAAGAAAGGAAAACATGTTCAAACTACAGCTGTGGATACTAAACCTGTTGACAAACCAGGTTCTGTGTCCAAAGCTGATGGTAAAAGACATGTAGGTCCTGAGAGGTTCCCAAAGTATATAGTTATAAGCTGTAGAGGGGGGGGGGGGTGAATACAACAATTTAAAAACTACACACTATTTTCTCAATGTTTGTATGTATTATCAACAATTTGTTAATTACAAACAAGCTTGAATGCGGAATAGTTCAAGCTGAGATGACAGATACAACAGTATGTTTACTAGTCTAAAACAGACTCAAACTAGTTTACAATGAATACACTCACTAAGAAGCACTCACTGTGTTTACAAGACTCAGAGGGACAGCTTATGTAGGACAGCTTAGACACAAAGAAACTGTATTACACAAGCAGGCTTGCATGCATGAAAACACACTTGCACGTTCACTCTTGGGTTTCAGCACTTAGCTTTCTTCACACTTCTTTCTGTCCTTAGAAGCTTCCTTTATACTCCAATCAGCAGGATCTAACGAGACAATTCTTCATTGGACGGAATGAAAAGGAAAGTCTTGTCCTGAAAACGACAACATAAACCTTTTCTGACTTTTCTGAAAAGCAGGACTTGTCTTCACATGTGCAGAACTTTTGTCTTTTCCTTTGTCTACTGTCTCTTGGCCTTGCTTTCCTTTAACTAATTTAGGAATTGTCAACTTTGTTCTTTTTCTTCTTTGTAAAGGCCTATTTTGATATAGAAAAGGTCTGTCACCCTTTTTCAAATAACCTTTTGTCTCATGTTACAGAAACAGCTGTGGCAGGCTGAGCAACCTCTGTTTTCCACTTTGTCTTCGACTTTTAAAACGATCTTGTAGTCAAAACACAATAAATGATGACTTGGGAAACCAAATTCCATAAAGTGTTTAGCTGTCACAAAGAACAGGTTCTGTTCACAAAGAACAGAACACTTTAAAAAAGCGCCAAGCTGCTAACAGCGTAGAGCACTAGCAGCGCTAGACAGTTTTTATGGTACAGCCTGTCAGCAACAGAAGCAGCTGGACAAACTGTTCCTTAGTTGCAACAATGCAACAATAGCACGCTTTACGACCTGATATTGCAAATCATTTTTCAGTTTCCCAATAAGGCATAACTATACAGGCCTAAATTCAACCTTCAAATGACATCTATCAACAGTGTTTTGATTATATAAATGCGACCCCTCAGATGTTAGCCGGTTGGATGAGGACTCGTTTTGTGCCTAAACAAAACAATCTGCCACTATTTGCAAGAACCCAGTCCACGCTGGTCCTCCGGAGCACAAATCAATCGATATTTTGTACAGTACATTTGCTGAAAGAAAATTACAAAAGTAATTAGTAAAGTAATAAGATCAGGCTTTATTATACATGTTCTTGACTACACTTTAGAACCAACACATGTTCTTACAAGAGTACAACTAATGTACTAATGTATTTTACAACTAAGGTTAAAAGCAAAATAAAAAAAACAAATTACAACTTAGTAATTATGCGACAACGAATGTACACGAGTTTGACCTGCTTTGACGTTCGGGAGCAGGATGATAATGGCAAGCCTGCTCCAAATGAAATGGACAGCTTCCCATTCTTCAAATACCCAGATGGGTAGATGGAGCACTTCATATCCATGGGATAGATCCTGAACCCTCATCCTGTTCCAGTTCTTCCCTTGTATCCTCAAGGTTCCCTCATTTTCCACTTCTGATGCCTGAACTTGGGATCATTGAGCTCCCTCTTTCATAGAAGCCTCTGGATTGATCCAGACTTGGTGACTCTCCATTTGCTAGAATGCCTGAACGCAATGCTAACGTCTAAAGGCGGCAAGTTGTCTCAGACTCAACTTTGTACAGCTCTGAGGCTCTTTGGAAGTACCTTGCTCTGCGTTAGGGGAGCGACAAAAAAAAATCGCGCCCAGCTCAGGTTCTTCTATATCTGCCATCTCTAAAACTCATATTCCTCTTGCAGAGCAGACTATGCATCAACGCCTCCTGGATTTCAAGGTGCCCCTCCTAGCCTCGCCCGGTGGCAATAGCCCGTGAGGCGTAGCTCCCATCTCTGTATCCTTCTTTGTTTCTCTTCTGGCCTTTATTTTTGGGTATGGGTCACAAAGACACCTCCGTCACTTAATTGCCTTAGAAGGCACGGCAAGATTCTTTACTCTTTCCATCCACTTCTTGTTATCATTATGCCCTCCTGATCTGTTTACGCCGCTTCCCAGATTTTGATCATCCAGGGGCACCTGCCAGCCTCACTCCACTCCCTTATATCCCATTTGAGCTTACCCCCGTGTGGTCTCATTAAGTTTTCCCATTCAGGGCCCACC